>JAOTRR010000038.1:10670835-10682613 GCA_028570945.1 Gogo arcuatus
TATAGTACCGAGTGAGCAGATTTTATGTTGTGTTTATTAGTCAAGCATTTTAATTTTGGGCATAACTGATCCTGATACACTTGAATGTAAAACATTATCCATCCATCCTCTATACCAGCAACTTTGGGTGAGAGGCGGGGTATACCCTCGGCAGGTTTCCAATCTATTGCAGGGCTAAACACAGACAACCATTCACACTCCTTCACATCTATGAGCAATTTAGAGTAGCCAGTTGACCAAATCCACATGTCTTTGGACAGGTGGTGGAAACCATGCAAACTCAGCACTGAAAGGCCCCAATCAACCCTAAAGTTCGAACCCAGAACCTTCTTGCTGCAAGACGACAGTGCTAACCACTGCACCACCCTGCCACCCCTGTAATACATCATAAGAAGTTACTCACTACATGAGTACACATTTTAGGAGATTCCTTTTTTACTACTACTCAAGTCATTATTTTGAGGAGTACTTTTACTTCTATTTGAGTCATTATTATAATAAAGTAGCAATATTTTTACTTAAGTACAGTTTTTGCTTCCTCTCCCCACCTTTGTGGGGTTGTACTCAAATCAGTCATTCATGGATTTCCAAAATATCCTTGCACACTAAAAATTGCTCTTTTAATAAAAAAAAAATAATAAAAAAAAAAAAAAAAAGACAAACATGTATACTCCTATTTAAATTCCCTTGATTGCTCCTCAGTCTTTACTTTTTGCAAAGGATTTCCTTCTAATCACTCAAGTTTTCAGCACAACGCCACTGCATCAGTTATCAATGAACAGGAAGGGTTCTGGCCAATGAAACTTACAGTTTCACAACAATTTTACAATATTGCACAAGTGCTGATTCAGCCAAATAACCTTCGAAAAACATTTCTGCTGACTGTAGAGAAAGCAGTGAAAATGTCAAAATAATTTCTTTAGGACACTAAGAATAGACATGAAGGTTATGTATGAACAGACTAATGCTTTTGGCACATTTAAAGGAATACTCAAACAGTTTATATGCATTTATAAAGCATATGCATTTACCACAAACAAATTTGTTTGACAAACTCAAACCTCTCCTCTGAGTGCTCCAGGTTCCTCCCACAGTCCAAAGACATGTGGATTAGGTCAACTGGTTACTCCAAGTTGCCTATAGGTGTGAAAATGAGTGTGAATGGTTGTCTCTGTGTTAACCCTGCAATAGATTGGTGACCTGCCCAGGATGTACCCTGCCTCTCTCCCAATATCACCTGGGATTGGCTCCAGCTTCCCCCGTGACCCTGACAGATAAGCGGTATAGATAATGGATGGAAACTCAAGCCTCACTTACCCTGCAATCACAGACTGGCAACAATTCACTCGTGCCATTTAAAGAGCACTAATTGCAGGTAGGAACTAGAGTTATGAGTGGGGAACTAAAACATCGGACCACATACGCAATTAGACTGGTCCAAGGAGTGATTTGAGTGAAGCATTTAAAAATTTGTTGCTTTACTGCATCATGCCGTACATAAAATTGAGAAAATCTCAATTCAAACGTCACTTGTCGTGCTACTGTTGCTGAAATGTAGGGTATGGGCAACATGAATTCTTCAGCCAAATATATTTTAGTCTCTAAATCTATATAGTTTTTTTCCTTTTAAAGACAAAGACATTTGTATTCAAAAGTTGGATCAGTTGAAGCTATTTATTTCAGACATGTAATATCATTCTGAATTTGTTTAAAAGTCACACATTTTAAACATTTGATGGAATTTAACAACTGTCCCAAAATAACAAATCCATTAAAAGTGAGTTTCAGGTCTGTTGTTTCTTTAGTTCTCTCAATATAGAGAAACAATACCTGCAGTAATTGTACATTAGCTACAGATGCGAGTTTGAAAAGTTGCTGGAGTATTCCTTTAAGGATGTAGAGACTAATGTTTTCAGTAATCCATGTTCACAAAAAGGTTAACTATTTATCGTTAACTTGCCGACAAATTTCAATTCTGCAACTTCTACTTTGGGCAAAATAATGCCACTATCTGTAAAAATGCAAACTATTTTGCCTCCCTCTCCTTTGCCCAGAAGGGATCATCTCCTCCTCCTCTCAACACTAATCAAAATCAATCAATCTCGTGTGCACCAACTGCAGAATAATTCCTCCAGACATTTCTACAGCAATTCCACAGCCTTGGCTAGGTCTAGTCTTCTGCTCCTAAACGGCTGAACTAGCAGATGGAAGCTGAAATGACCTGTACTTACACCCGTTCACACAGCACAGTGTTAGATCAGGCCCTCCACCTAGCAAGTCTCCATGCACCCTGGTCTCACACAGACTCCACATTCAGAAAGACAGCTCCCAGGCTTTCAGCTCCACTGGAAACAGTCGTCCTTTCACTCTCTCGCACAGATTTACACACTAACGCATTTTTATTATGGACACACCCGCCTGGACCCAGAGACGCACACTCAATTAGTCACTGCCGTGAGCACAGCTGGAGAACTTCAACTGGTTTGAATCCACCATGAAGACACGTGCCAGGAGCTACAACCAAGGCTGGGCCTGTTTCTAATTACTGTTTGTCTACAGAGTTGAGTAGAAGAATATCATCAGAGGAGACATTGTTAAGGGTGGCTGTGAAACTGCATCTGGTGTGTGGCTTCCTTTTTGTGTGCAGCAGGAAAGCTTAAGTCACACAGTTCAGGGGTCAATCTAATAGGAAAGGTCTGGAGCACTGACCGTGTCAGAGGATTTCACTTGATTCATGATTTGTTCAGAAAGCAGAAAATGGAGCTCAAACTCCATCAGCAACACTTAATAGAATTCGTGCTGCAGATCAGGAGTTAAGGGAACAGAGCTACCAAAAATGAAAGATTAACTAAATAAATGTGGTATTGGGAAAATACAACAACCAATGAATGTTTATTGTCAGCAGTTTGCTTCAGTGCTACTAGGCTAACAAAGCTAACAAGTAAGTAAAGCTCCTGACCCCTTACTGTACTAACAGAAAAACATAGCTCCAAAAATACATTCTGCTATATTCATGAAACCTTATTCACAAAGTCTTACTTCTGTAGCAAATCCATTTTGACACAAACGTGTGATTGAAACAAGTAGCTTCTATGATGCTAAACAGGCAGCTAAAAGCTTCCCTTATTTATTAGCCTTGTAGCACTAGAGAAAAGATAAAGCAGCAAACTAACACACCAAAAATGTTAATGATGTGAGATCATTGGGGGGAAGGAAAAAAAAAAAAAAAAGTGTACAGTATAAATGTCTTTTTTTTTTTTGTAAGAGTATTTTTAGCTGAACTATTCCTTTAGAAATCTCGCTGCACACTCCCCCCTTCACTCACTCTGTTCTAGAGCATTCCATGCCTGCAGAGCACAGTCATTTCCTTGCTTATATAAAGGACTTCAAAGGCTGTGATCTATCTACTTACTCCACCAATCAAAGTGCAGCTCAAAGTAAGGGGTGGAGATGCAGGAGATATTCAAAATTATTATGACCTGCTATGAAAAGGTGATGAAATGGCTAAATATATACGCAAGTACAGGGCCTAATACAGTTTAAGGGATGGGTGTGTCTGCATCTGTGTGTCTTCATACGAGGGAACATATAAGGAGAGGCAAATCTGTGGTAAGAGTTATATGACTACAGTGAAATATTGAGGTGAAAGGCACACCTGTCCCACCGTCTCTCCCTCTCAATCCCCTCTCTTTCTCCTCAGCTAAGTACTGAAGTTCAGCCATGGTGCAATGCTGAGGTTCGGCTAAAAACGTCGCATTGTGTATAACCAACCAAGTGGAAATGACTGAGAAAACCCCAAACAATTCCAAAGTGTCTTTCAGATTTCCTCATTGTAATGCTGTGCTAGACTGCAAGCCACACCCTAGAGAGGGCAAGAATAATAAGAGAGACAAAGAAATACAAGAGCTAAAGAGAAACAAACAAAGGAGAAAGTGTGAGGCAATCTTCCATCCATTACACTACAGCAGTGAAATCCTAGAGCTCCCTGTTCTTTCTGACTCATCTCTCACCAGGATCCTGTGGTCAGGTTAACCCTTCATCATCTCTCATCACCTCTCCACTGGCATTCCTTCACACTTTCACCTGCTCTCTGTACCAGAAATCTCTTAAGAAGCACATCACTTCTCTTACAAAGTTGCAGGTTAACACTTGGAAAGGAGAAGTTAGTCCTTTAGTGTGAAACATGTTTTGGCCAAGGAAGCAAAAGACCACTAAACTCAGCATGATGGTCAAATAAGTGGGAAAATGGGTGCAAAGAATAAACCTAGAATGAAACCATGCACTAAAAGTAGTATCAGGCTACTCTCATATTACCATATTTTCTATATTACACTAACAGCTAATTGACATGGACTTGTATGACCAACATACCATATAATCTAAAGCTAGGACAAGTTTTATAAAAGTGTGTTATTTAATAAACAAAAACAAACAAAACCCACTTGAAATAGGAAAGCTTTCTAAAAGGCAATGTTTATTCAAAATTTATGGAAGGAGTCTCCAGTGCCAGTGCTTTGTAACAGTCAGAGGTCAAGCTTTAAGTTTTCTGGCATTGAAAAGTCTACAGGACTGAGGACTTTGGCTTTCGCAGTCTCTCAGTAACATGAAAAGATGCATTTTTTTTGTCTTATTAACTTAAGAGAAACTGAGGAGATGACTTTTTAGCTGCTATAACAAGTGATAAAAGAACTAACTTTATTTTACAAACATTCATAATATTAAATGCAACTATGAAGGGATTAAAAAAGTACAACTTATTGTTCTGTAATTTAAAAAAAGTATTGTCAAATTGCTACGATATTTATATTAAAAAAAATACAAACCACTGACAGCACATCATGTTGATCGTTTTCCCCACAACACCATTCCCCCATGTCCTGTTTTATTCTTTACTTATACAACAAATCGACATACTGTAGAATGGGCGTGGTCATTTTTATGCAACTCACAATTTGATTACATTTTGATTGACACAGCCAAAGATGGGCTTTGTGGCCATACGGATTTTTGGATATTAGTGTTAAAGGACAGGTTGTTTTGTGCATCGATGCAGACCGTTTCAAACAAGAATTGCAATGCATCAAGAATTGACTCCCCGCCCCCTCTCATTTTCAAAGCAGCCAAAATTTTACACTCAAAGAACTTATTCCAGAAAATATCCGGAAAGTCCAGAAAATATGGTAACTCTTCTGCTCAATAGACCGAGAATGTCGCTGCCGCCGCCCCCGAGATGGGTAACACAGCTGTGACCTGAGAGCTCACACAGATCAGCAACACAGCTGTGACCAGAGAGTACAGTCTGCAGATGAAGCAAAAAAAGAGGCAGTCACTGGATCAGAAGTGATATTCTCCCACTCCTACGCAGAAAGCAAATGATAAACTAAACAGTTGACACTTGAGGCCGGGACAAGCAAGTCAACCCACAGCTGAATAGGTCAGCCCGAGATTCAGACATTCAGCAGGCCTTTCACTTGCTCTGGGGCCAGGTGGAGACACCAGACAAAGCCACTGCAGGCCGGGGGGGGGAATTAGACAAACATGAGGGCGTGTGCCCTTTCCTGCTCAAACAAGCAAGTGTGCTCTGGGGAACTGAATGTGCAAGCAGCAGAGCAGCAGCATTTCAGCCACAAAGCAGAGACACCAGGACTGGCTGGTATGAACATACTAACAGGGCTAAGACGTCTCTCTCTTTCACTGCAAAGTGACATCAAAAATCATTTTTGCATCCTCCGTCATCTTGTTTGTTGTTAAACATCCTGAATAAAGATTAATTCCAACCTCACATCCTTAACACGTCATCAGCAGCAAACGAGGAGGCGCGTGTGAAACGAACATGAACAAGGTAGATTACTTCACTGATCATTTCTATGATCCTATGCATTTCATTCTTAATCACCCCTATGACAAGACCTCATGCATGCCTTGCTCAACCCTAATAAATGATGTTTTGTTGACAGACATCAGAATTATTAACCCTCAAATCCAATATCACAGCCAGTAGTCACCGAGAGGCATACCACTGCAGACATTCAAGTTTCCTCCAGCTGCAACCAAGACATCACATCACCACCATCTAAGATCAGTGGTGATATTTTAGCTAAAAACTGGAAGGGTAAGCTTGGGAGTTTCGTTTTTTGCTGAGCTATGCTGTTCCAACAGGCCTGAACTTTACACACTCCCTATTGATGTGCTCTCACCTCACTACTGCAGCCAAGCAACAATATTAGATCATCCAAGCTTGAGGAAAGTCTCTATTATTGTCATCATGAGCATAAGGGTTTATGATTGCAATCTCTGGGGGGGAAAAAATGTCCTTCCCTGGAATATTGCAATGTTGACAAGAAATAAGCAGGACACCGTTACGCCAGAGGCAATAACATGTGCGTAATTCATATTAAAATAGCTAGTTTGCACTACAGTGTAGTGAAAAGTACACAGCCTCTGCACTGTCCTCCACAGAGCCTGACTACACTTAACCTGCCACATCACATAACAGGAAATTACATGAAACTTTTTTTATAGTAAGGAGTTAATGCTCAACAAACAAAAAAAAGAAGAAGAAGCAGGCTAGGCACTGCTGAAGTGGTTCCCCTTTTATGATCGTGAATAAATTATTGTTTGAGAGTTGAATTCCTCTCTTAGAGATCATAGAGAGTTTACTGTGCCATGATAAACTTTACTCAAGTTTTCTTTGGTATTTTATCGTTTCAATATACATACAATTGACAAATTAAAGGAAAAACAACAACAAAGTGTCTTAGTAAGGTGTCAGGCCACAACCAGCAACAACAACGTGTCTTGATTCTTGATCTGTACTGGACCATTCATCCAAAAGACATTCTCTCAACTGGTGTTCCGATGTTCAAGAGCGCCGTCTACCACATCACTAAAATCTCCCTTAGGTGTTCGGCTGGGTTCAGATCTGGTGCCTGAAGACCATAGCATTTGATTTACATCATTTTCATATTCATCCAACCATGTCATCCAGTCCACTCCCATCAGCACAGAAACGTTTTCTCACAGGATAAGGTCGGCCCTAAAGTAAATGCCCCCTACAGTATGAACAGTGTCCCCGTTTTTTTTCAGGTCAACTATCTGTATAACAGAGAGATACACACATTTACAATCCAAATTGTGGTTCATTTTCTCACTCAAAATGGACATAGGAGGTATGAAGAGAGTTTTTTTTACTCTAATCAGTCAGAGATATATGTGTCATGTCTGTACAAGCTTTTAGAAATACAGCACAAACTCATGTCTTCCACATGACATTGAGGAAACCCACCATGTAAAACTTCTGGGAAACTGAAAAAACCCTGTACACAGGCTATTTTGTAATATAGAAGAACTAAGTTGGACCTCCCATAATCTCTAAACATAGCTAGAGTATGTAATGCCATAGCCAAGAACTTAGTATTTACCTCTAAGCGAAGACCATCATTACATATTAGAAGCATTGTACAAATGATTGAGCTCATTTTGAAAGGCCGCACTTCATACCACACCCGAACAGATGGCTTAACAAAAACACACCACCACCCCCCATCCAAGTTACACTAGAGCAATACAAAGACTGTATAAAGCTTTTCCCCTTCCATTTCCAAGCCTCTGAATACTGTTTTTCACTCTTAGAAACCTGCAATTAACAGCAAACAAAATGAAAGGTCTAGTGTAATATTCTGACTAGAGGGTGGCCTGATTGCAGAGACCACATGTCGCATGCCAAAGTAACCACTAAACCACCCAACAGACTTCTCGATATGATTTACACTTAATTGATGTTGCTGACAGATGTACTCAAGCACTGTTTCATCAACAGTATGGGTACGTAAGTTGCACAAGTGGAGTTTCAAAGTAGAGCTAAAGTAACTAAAGTAAAACGGAAAGAAGAAATACTCTGTCTACATTTAATTTGTCAGGCACCAAATTTAAACATAGCATCAGATTTTTATCAGCAGCAATTCTATAACCCTGTAAAAAAAACCTGAAACTTTGGATAGGGCTCTGCCAACAAAAAAGCAGCACATAGAGAAATAAGGCAGATTGATTTGCATTACACAGCTAAATGACAACACGCTACATCGAGGATAGACAGAACAAATCACAAGACAGAAAATCAGATTAGTACTAGAAATTCCACACCTATTTATGGACTGCTTACAATGAGCAAAAGGTCTTGATTTACTGAACAGAGACCGTTTCACGGTATGGTCTAAAAATACCAGTTTCACTTTATCACTATATTTATAAAATCAAATAAGAACCACACCCCCCCAAGCTATTGAGAGAAAGAAAAATGTATTACAAAATATTTGTACAAAAGTCTCTTTGCACATCCTTTTTTTTTTTTTTTTAAGAATTCCTTTTCCATAAAAATGTTTACATTGTCAATATTTATCATGTTCTCATAAGCTGAAAAAACCCCACATCAAACTAGCGGTGTTCAGCACTGCATAGCTAAACAGATAGCTACTTTGTAAGAAAAAAAAGAAAAAAAAGTGAGCACTACTTGGAGTCTTTAGTAAATTTAATTTTTAACGTGTGCATATGGGGATTGTCTTTTTGATTGCACTGATCAATTTATTTGTTATGAGTTTACTTAATTTTTGCTGCTGTTTATATGTCAGTTGTTGATCACATGACTTGGTAGACTCCACCCATCTTTACCTGTAGGTGTTACTTGTATCCTGTTGGTCACATGATTTTGTGCCCTGAAGAATGCTGAAATGGCCACAATGCATAGGCTCTCTTGTTTTTAACAGAGCATGGCAAAAAGCTAAAGGCTTTCTTCTAGTGTTTTTTTTTTTTTTTTTTTTTTTCCCCCCTTCCTCTTCAAAAACAGTGTGACTTTTTATAGATAGCTGCTTCATTTAGTTCTGGTCAGCAGTGCCATGTTCTTCCATACATTTGATAGTCGTCAAGTATGATAAAAGTAAACTACAGGCTAGGAGTGCTACCTCTGCTACCAATGCAACATGTTTACAACAGTAACGGACTATACAGCTACAGAGGTTGCCGTAATATGATTCAGGGAGAGTCTAAAGGAAGGGGATTGTGAAATTTTTGGGTAGTCAAAGCAAGACACAAATGAAATGAGAACCACTTGAGTAAGAAACTTGAGTTTTGTTTTTTTTGTTTTTTAAAGGGGCCAGGTAGATAAGACAGAAATGCATTTCAATCAGTATTTTGAAAAAGTCACCTGTGACACTATTAAACGTAATCCACACGCAATATGATCAATGCACCATATTTTTAAAGGAAATATTCAGCACAAAAAACCCCCCACACAATTCCCTTCTACCCCCAGAGGTAGTTGATAAGCCAAGACACATATGGTGTCTGACATTTACACATTTTTACCACAGCTACAAACTTAATATCGTCCACCAATAATAGATGTCTGTCTCACACAAAATCTTTTACAGACATATGAGCCCACAAATAACTCAAACTGCATCCACTAATTAAGTAACATTGTGCAAGCATGCTGATATGCTTTTTATAAAAGAGCAATAAGCAAACTTCATCATGTAGCTGGATGCTGTAATGTTATAGAGGCAGCCATCTTGGAAAAATGGAATACCTTTGTTTTTTAATCTTAGCATAATTTGGTACCATTTTAGTTTCTAAGCTCCACCCACACAAAGTTTGAAGGGAGAATTGCAGCAAAAAAAAAAAAAAAAAAAAAGATTAAAAAGAAAATACAAAGATTTGAGCATGTAGTTAAAGAAAAGATTCTGGGTGAGAGACATCAGTGATGTGTTTGCTACATTAGCCTTGTAGGTCTGGTGTAAAACTAAGAGGTGAACTTAAAACTCCAAACATGTCTTGGTTGATCGACTACATTTGGCACAAACATAAAATTGTGGGCATTTTCTCTTTTCACCAAAATAATCCTTTAATGCCCGACATTATAAACAAGTACAATTAGCAGAGGAATGAAGTGCATGCTATAATATTGTTCTCTCTCTCCCTCTCCCCTTCTTACACACTCACTACCTCTGACACAAAGACACCGGAACCAGTCTCTATGACAACCAAGGGTTTCTATGGTTACACTGCGAGATACTGAAAATCAACAGAGTATGACTCACTTCCTCTTGGAGTTACTGAGTGTGTAACACGCATGTGCGCGTGCGTCGAAGCATGGACTGACATGTTACACTCTAAATAGAGCCTCTGCATTCTACGTTTAGGATTAAAATAAATACATATTACACAATACTGATTGCAAATTGTAAGCCACATGATCATGTGCTAATGCTAGCTCAGCTTCTGGCTAGAAATAACAGCCAAAGCAGATCAAGCTGTTCACTCACTTATGTGAACATCAGACTTGCTTATGTGGTTTCTAACACTTATCTAGAAAATAGCAACCATCTTGAATTTGGAATCACTTTCTTCAGCACATGCTGCATAAGCATCAGACTCCAGTAAGTGGTGTGTCCATCTGCCATCTCAGCTGAATTCAAGTGATTCAGATAACAGCCTAATTTGATTTAATTCTTTCAACACCAACTTACTTTAGAGATCTGTTTATGTACTAAAGATGTACCTTAGGCAAACCATGTGTTTTGATGATAAACTGGTAGCTCCAAGTTTCCCTTGTTAGGGAATATTTCCTTAACCATATTTCCATTAACCTGCTTAATGTGCAAAGTTTAAAAAAAAAAAAAAAAAAAAAAAAAAAAAAAAAAAAAAAAAAAGCCAAATGTGAGTTTTGAAAACTCATTATCACAAAAAGTTTATAGTCACATGAGGTGGTTTTTCAGACAATTTGATAATGTTTTGCAAAATTGAAATGTGAAAAATGTTTCCATTTAAGTCACATGACGAACAAATGGAAACGCTACCTGAAGGAGCGCTCTGTAAGAGCTACCGTGAGCGACAAAAACCTAGCTTTAATTGCAAAACACCCCTCAATGAAAACAGACAATTCGCAATTGTGTTTTGTCAATTTTTAAAATATATCTTCTTTTTTGCAGTACAACTGCAATCGAAACCTGGCTGATGACAATTATTAGAAATTGCTAGTTTTCATTCATTCATCTTCAGTAACATCGTTATCCTGCTCAGGGGACATGGTGGATCTGGAGACTTATCATGGAAGCACTGGGTGCAAGGTGCACAAACACCCTGGATGGGACCCCAATTGATCGCAGGACACCATGCATGCGCGTGCATGCAAACACCAATTTAGAGTGGCCAATATAACTAGCAGCATGCTTGAGAGATAGGAGGAAACCAGAAAACCCAGAGGAAACCCACACAGACTGTAAACTGAGCTCTGAGACGCCAACAAGCCACTGCTGGCTATCCCAAACACTGCAAGACTGTATAAAATGCTGTTGAAATACCAACATCCACAAACAAAAAAAGGAACTGTTCTGTATAAATTTGACTAACATTTGACTCAATCAGGGACAAAAAGGGAAAAAAAGAGCCATAGCAGGTAGAAAGAACATACTGCACAAACCGTTACGCTAACTGCCAAAGGTGGTGTCAAACTGTCTATACCAGTGAGGAAGAAAAAAAAACGACAGGCAGTGTTTTTTTTTTTTTTTTTTGTCAGGATGGAATGATATTTACCGTTTGGCCTCTTCCAGGTGGCACAGATACTCGTAGGCCATGTTCTGCTGTCGGCGCTCATCCATCTCCTCGGCCGTGAGTCGCTCCACGCCATCCAGCACAGCTGCAGGGGAGAGCAAGCACAGATCACAGATCAAGAACACACACACACACACACACACACACACACACACACACACACACACACAC
>JAOTRR010000038.1:10689211-10707476 GCA_028570945.1 Gogo arcuatus
AATCAAAAGCAAAGTCTGATTTGTGTTAAATATGGAATAAACAATGATGGATGCCAATTAATTTTGACAGTTTCAAGTTATTTCAGAGATAGTTGTGGGTTCTTTATTTGTGGAAGGGTACCAACAAATTTGTCCACGTCTGTAAGAGAAGGTTCTTAGAAAGGTTATTGATTTGTTTTCTATATCTTGATTTTTGTCCTTGGAATAGCATAAGAAATACTTTGAGCTTTTATGTGAATGTATTATGTTAGAATATAGGACATGTGCTGTGCATGAATACTGGTTATTCAGTTAGACCTCATTTTTCATCATCCCACCTTTTCCTCGGTAGGTAGGCCTCGTACTGAACCATGTATTCATTGAAGGAGCACACTGGGACCTTCAATCATGTATGATTTTCCTTCCCAAGAATAAATCTGTATGTATTGTTTCAGCAAAGGGCCACAGATCACAATGATCAGAAGGGTTACTTTGTACAGATATCTGGACTTTGAATGGGATGATGACTGTCTCAACATTGGCATGAATTTCAAACAAAAAACTTAGTGGCACCTTCACAATGTTCATCGAATGCATTTGTTGTGTTTCATTGTCAACACTATCTCTTTTCTTCAGCTTATGGAATTTTGAAGGAGTCAGGCGAAGTCAAGGTTTTTGAATTGAATGCGTCTAGATCTGAGTGTAAATTTCCTACAGTTGTTTTTTGTTTCATTATTTCTGTGTGTTGGGGAAACTGTTTTTCCTCTGCCAGACCTGTTCTTGCTGTGTTCTCTAGGGTGGATTTCTATCCCCACCTCTTTTTGTCCTTTGCATGAATGTGCTGGATCAAAGTTTGCCTTTATTGTAGACTCCCTTACATATGCAGATGACCTGACCCTGTCTGAGCTGTTAATGGGAACTGTTCCTGGTCAAAGCTGCTGTTGATGCAGTAATTTAGTGGGACTAGAGCTTTTGCCTTTCAGAGAATGTTTCTAAACCAAACCACTTTTCTTCTGCATGGTCAAGGATTAACTATTTTACTATTTACATTTGTTCTTACACTATTTTAATGGTATACATTGCATTAGATTGCGTGACATCATTATACTTATTAGTTTTGGCTTGAATGCAAAAATGTCTTAATTCATACGCTTGTGTTATGCAATAATGTTTTTAATACATTTGAACGTGACACCCAATGTCATCTAATACAAAAAAAGGAATTCTTATCTAAGTGTCTCAAAAGCATTGTATAATTAAAGAAGCCGTTTACCTAAAAAACCCCAAATCTGAGCAATAACATTCGCAACTGGGGAGATATCTCAAAGATGAGAATTTCTTGTCCTAATAGGCATAATAAAAGGCAGCCTTTTGGCCTTTAATTTAAAAATCTGTGCAATGGTGGGGTTGGGGGAGTGTAGGAATATCCAAAAGTTTACCAATATCTATAAGCCTCCAGTATTTCCAGAACTTTCCATAAGAATTATTTTCTTATATTACAGAAGAACATCAGTGTGTTGCTCTCATACAAATACCAATAGAACATAATTCTCTTTTAAACAATTTAAAAAGCAATGAAGCTTACATGGTTTCCTCCCACAGTCCAAAGACATGCGGATTAGGTCAACTGGCTACTCTAAATTGCCCATAGGTGTGAATGGAGCCGGCACGGTGGTGCAGTGGTTAGCACTGTCGCCTTACAGCAAGAAGGTTCCAGGTTTGATGGGGGCCTTTCTATGTGGAGTTTGCAAGTTCTCCCCATGTTTGTGTGGGTTTTCTCCAGATGCTCCAGTTTCCCCCAAAGACATGCAGTTAGGTTAACTGGCTACTCTAAATTACCCATAGGTGTGAATGTGTAACATGAAGCAGGTGATGGCCCTAACCCTCTCAGATTGCTATGCAATAACTAGAATTTGCTATGACTAAACTGTGAGAAAATTGCAAGAAACATGCAAAACACCACACAGATTGTAACCTGAGCTCAGGATGCTATCAGGAATTTTTTTTATCCTATATTATTTGTTTCCTCCTTACAAACACATACTGTAACACATACTGTAGTACAAAATAGTCAGTTGTAACTATTACAAACAATTTTAAACTGAGAAAAATGTAATTGTATTAATTTTAAATCCTGTGTGCACAATATTTATTTCACAACAATTGTTGTGATACCATGTTTTATTCAAATACAGTCATGTTTTACAAGTTTTTTCACACCATGTTTATTGTTGTAATTTTGTTCTTAATTCCTTTTTTTTTTTGTCCCCTACAGATCTGTGACATATACCGAGTCTTGCACAGGGGATTAAAACAAAAAAAAAACAGTTTTACTTATTAAAACCCATTAAACAAACCTGAGGGGTGGGACGTCTGGGTTTATTGCCCAGCCTAGAGGGCAGGACATGTCTGGTTATAAAGCTAGCTTTGGTAAGAGTGAAACCACCATCCAGGTTCCTCACTCTTCAGTACTGCTGTGTGATCGAGACACTATCTCAGGACCATGGAGAGCTCAGGGATTGTGATCGGAGTGCTGCTCATCACTCTACCTTTCATCATGTGCAGTGGACAACATTTACCCGAGATATCTGCAGAGGATTTGCAGAACTCTGATGTAAACCCTGACAAGGAGATGGTAATTTTAATTTATTTAGGAGCATATAAATTTATAGATACAGTAGTCCGGCTCTTATACTGTAAATTCAGATTATTTAGCATTATATGTAAATTCTCACAAACCTGAAGAGATTAGAATACAATCATACTAATTAGTAATGTTTAATACTTATGTTTTTTAGTTTACTCGGACACTGCTCATTTACAGGTTATAATACATTGCATATTATTTACAGTAGGTGAATGCACTGCAAAGAGAATAAAGTGCAGGGATGTTTTCTTATTTGCACAGGTTGAAGTGACAGAGGATCTTCTGTCAAGGCTTCAGAGCAGATTTCCATTAACAGAGAAACGCGGCATTCCAGTGGCAAGTGTTTCTTCCCTTTCTTCTTCTTCTTCTTCTTCTTCTTCTTCTTCTTCTTCTTCTAATCCCCGCTTAAGTGTAATACAGTTGATTAAATAACTTTGAGCTTGCTTGTAAAAATTCTTTTGTGTCTATTTCAAAGTAATCATTTTCAGGGATAATATGTGAGTGTAGTAATAAAGAATTGGAGATGTGATTTTTTTCCCCTCAGTGTGCAGTGGGCTCCCGCTGTGCAATGAGGTTTGGTCCCCGCTTTGGGCAGCTGTGTGAGTGTGGCCGAGGCTCCTACTGCAACTCATACCTGCTAAAGTGCATCTGAGAAACCAGCTGGAGGAGAGCTGTCTTGATCTCTCATTTCAACATTTTCACAAACATGTAAATCTGTAATGTGTTATTGAGCTAATAAGCATGAGCTTTAAAAGATTGAGTACTTGCCAATAATTATTTAATATTTTCAGTAAATATTTCTGTCTCTTGACACTGTATTGAGCCATGATAAAGGTATATCTAAGAAGCAAAAGTGTTTAAATATGTACATGTGTGCAGTGCTGGCTTTCTGGTGGAAATGTTAAATTAGAAATTGGTCACAAGTTTCAATTAAAATGGAGGCAAACTGGCAAACAAAGGCATGTGAAAATATATTCCTCCATATTTTTTTGACTCTGTTGTACAGCTTTATGGCCCCAAATAACAGTGTTACTTTGTGACAAGCCCTGAATTTCTTCAAGAGTGTAGAATGCATATTGTGTGTTTTAGTGTTTGCATTTATGTAGCTATGTTGTTACAGTACAATCTTAGTAAATTCATAGCATGTAATGATCCATGCAATATATTATTTTGCACAATAAACCCATGCTCTCATTTAACAAGCTTTTACATTTCCTTATCATGTTTAATGCTTTACGGTGTCTTTCTTTTGATCTATTCATGGTGTTTTTGAACAGTTCATTCCCATTGGACCTGTAGATGGATGTGCTCTTCTACCAGCCGGTCTGCACAATTATTAATGCATGGAAAACCTATTATTCCCTTAAAGTCACTATTGGCAACTGCTGAAACAGCATTCGTCTGCCTCAGGACATATTCTGAGCGCATAGTAAATGAGGATACTGCGGTTTATAATGTAGTGCATATAAAAAATGTTTAGGTGCCAAAGATTAACATGCCAAGAGTCAGTCATTTACTGGTCGAGTGGATTTTAATGAGAACTACTTTGAGATGTTGCTTGTGGAGAGCTGGAACATACTGATGAATAGTAATAAATTACTCTACACAGGTGCTCTCTGACTTTTAAAATATGAAAAATAACCATTCAGAATGGGACAATTTGACATTACCAATCACTGACCATTGAGCTACAGGTACATATGCTGTAGGCAAAAGCGTAGCAAATCTTTAGAATTCAGTACACTTTGAGCAATAAAAAACTAATCAATACAGTACTGAATCTTTCTAGCTGAACCCAAGAGTGATGCATGTTGGACAATAAGGTTTATGTTTTTCCCCACTTCAATAATGTTTATCACCAGGAACCCCAAGGGCAGGAATATAAAGTGTATAATTGTATACTTTCTCACCATTCACCAATTAGTAAGATCAGCAAGTAACATTAATGAGGAAACAAGCAATCTGCACCAAATTAAACTATAAATCACACCATAACAGGTTCTTGAATGAAGAGATTCATATAAGTTGTGTTAGAGAATGCTGATGTGTTATACAAGTGCAAGTGGAGTATGAGTGATTTCTTTGGAAAACTTTAGCAAGTCTTGAGATGCTAAACCCAGAGGATCCAGAGCCTCCTGTATCACCTTAATAAAGATGTACTAAAGGAGACAAGAGGAGCTTGTTGTGTACTATTGAATGCCATGATGAACTGCTCGCTCTCTCTCTCTCTCTCTCTCTCTCTCTCTCTCTCTCTCTCGCTCTCTCTCATGACAGCCCAAATGTTGTGTTTAGTACCAAGTAGTTTAATATCTCACTTGACTTGTGTTTAGCGCAGATTCAAAGGAAAAATTAATTACCAAAGCTGCGCTTTTCCAAACTTTAAAATGAAATTGAGGTGTTAAAGCACCGGAGTGATGCTTTGATTTTATACATTTACTTGATGTTAAGAAGCAAATCTACTCTAGGTTTAAAAGTACAGTATTAACCATAATACAGTCAAGCACCTGGTAATTTCTGCCATGTACATTTTCTGTGCTTCATATATGTAGAATCATAACTGTGTGAGTGATTCTAATACTGTTTTAGCCTGAGTGGCTGAGTGCACCATCTCATGACCTAATGCTAATGGGGGTTTAATTATTCCTTTGAAAGACCCTTTTGCATGTTATATACTTTTTAAATTATACAGACAAACTTAAATTAGTGAATTCATAATCAGGAAGTGCCTAAATAGTGGCATGATTCGGGTTTTGCACATCAGTGTCATTACAAACAAATGTAAAAAATTTAATTTGATGTGTTATTTTTGGAAAGTCTTGATTTATTAATGGTTTGTGTGAGTGCAAATGTGCAAACTTGACAACAACTGCAAAAAAAAAAAACCCTGCAACTTTCTTTTCTAACAGGGTCTATGGAGAATTGCATCTTTCAAAAAAGTGTTTCTACACAAAATTGCAAAATACAGGGCAGTATCTATGCAAATAAAACATGTACTGTGGAGTCTTACTGTAGACTAAAAATGATTTATTTACATTACCTTAGGCTGCACAATCATGTTTATTTTGCGTTCACATGGCTTAGAATTTTGAACAGTTTTTCAAAACATGTCACTGTCATTAATTACACATATGTGCAACAGATTCAGAACAATTATTATATGCAAAAAATATTTTTAAATATTGCTTTGTGTCACAACAGAAAAGTGTTAACCCTATAGCCAGGAGACTGTGAGTTCAAATCTTGATGATGCCTCAGCCATCTGTGGCCGGGAGCAAAATTGACCATACTGTCTGGGTAGGACAGATGGCATTGTCTCTGTCCCCCGTCAATCACAGGGACACTAGCCAATCATAGACATTTGTGGGCTCATGTATGCAGAAGAGGGTAGATAGCACTTTTTCTCTGAGTGTGCCCTGTGACATAGCATGAGCAGCAGCTGATGCTGTTGACTGACTTGACATGTCTCGGAGAAAACAACCATTAGCCTTCATCCTCTGCAGTTGGTAACTGGTCTATAATAGGAAAGAGCTGTATGGTGGGTGGGAATTGGCAAGTGGCCAAATAAAAAAAAATGTATTTATTATTTCTATGTATCTATTTATTTATTTATTTCTCATATTAATAAATCAGGGTCCTCAGATCTGAAACTAACCTGCCATGTGCAGTAGTTCATGACTGGGACTCTAATGCACTCTATATTAAATATAATAAATTGCTTATATCCCATATTTATAATGACAATTATTGTACTCTGACTCTGCATTGTTAATATACAGTGAGGGTTTGATAAGCATTAAGTATAATTAATGAACACAGTAAGGCAATTCACCTTTGCATGTTTAATCTATAGTGACAGAGGAAAGAAGAAATTAAAGAATATTCCCAACAAATCAAACCAAAGGGAAATAAACCTGTTTGCATAAACATTCACATAATAAGAAAATGATGGAAATGTACTGTTTGACTTGTTCACCACATGTTTGGGAAAGATTGGCTCCAGAAATTACCACTGGGATTAGATAGCTTTCCCTTTGGCCTTCCTAATCAATATTTCAGAATCTTTCCTACTTTTCAGTATATGAAAATAATCCATCGTTATACAAGTATGGATAAACAGGCCTTAGAACAATCCATCAATGACCATGTAGTGGACAATAACTGACGTTGTAGGATATAAATGAGTAATGCTACAAAGAATAAGAACAGAGAAGACAATAAAGAAATAAATAAAAGTGTGTCATGAATCAAAACATCATTACATTACTAGCATTTAGCAGACACTCTTACCCACAGAGACATACAACATACCCAGAACAACCTGGGGAGCAGTTGGGGGTTAGGTGCCTTGCTTAAGGGCACTTCAGCCATTCCTGCTGGTCCAGGGAATCAAACCCACATATGCTGTGGATGTAGCAGGGCTACATATAGTAAATATAAAGTTTAATATAAAGTATTGGCATCACGTCAGATTATTTGCTGTTAACAAATATCTTAAGGTAGATTATTTCTGACTTTTGTGGAATATCACAGAATGGTATAAAAAAGTGAGGCTGGGGATATCAACTCAGCCTTTGAACCTCTGTATGGGGCCACTGTATTCATAAAGCTGGACCTTAGAACTGCTTATCACCTGGTCAGAATACTGGAAGGAGATGAGTGGAAGACTGCCTTTAACAGCCCCCTTGGTCACTTTGAGTACTTGGTAATGCATTTTGGCTTGACTAACGTCCCAGCAGTATTCCAAGCCCTGGTTAATGATGTCCTCAGAAACTTCCTCAATCAGTTTGTCTTTGTCTACCTGGATGACATCCTCATCTTTTCCTGTAATCTAAGCAAACACACCCACCATGTCCACCAAGTACTTCAGAGGATCCTGGAGAATAAATTATTCATCAAAGCAGAGAAATGTGAATTCCACATCAGCTACGTAACCTTCCTGGGGTTCATCATAGAAAGCGGGCAGGTGAAGCCAGATCCAGGAAAAGACCCAAGCAGTGGCAGAGTGGCTGAAACCCACTTCCCTTAAACAGCTCCAACTGTTCCTGGGCTTTGCAAACTTCTACTGCCCCTTCATCAGAAACTACAGCTGGGTGGTGGCACCGCTTACCAAGCTCAACTCTTCTTCTGCACCCTTCTCCTGAACCCCTGAAGCAGGTTGCGCCTTCTCTGAGTTCAAGAGGTTCTTCACCTCTGCCCTGGTCTTGGGTCAGCCTGACCCATTGTACCAGTTCATTGTTGAGGTGGATACCTTGGACACTAGGGTAGAAACGTTCCTGTCTCAATGCTCCATCCCAGACCAGAGACTCCACTCTTGAGCCTTCTATTCTTGCGGCCTATCCCCTGTGGAATGCGTTGGGAACTGTAAGCTGTTGGCCATCAAACTCGCTTTGGAAGAATGGAGCCATTGACTTGAGAGAGCAAAACATCCATTTATAGTCTGGACCGACTACAAGAATCTGGCCTACATCCAGATGGCGAAACACCTTAATTCCCATCAAGTCCCTCGGGTGTTGTTCTTTGGCTGATTCAATTTCACCATCACCTATCATCCCAGCTCAAAGAATGTCAAACCCAATGCTCTTTCTTGCCAGTTTTTTCTTTCTCTGACAAAACCCCTTCAGAGCCAGACACCATCATCCCACCATCCAGCATCATGGCTACAGTCACCTGGGAGATTGAATCCATGGTCAGAGAGGCCCAGCAGACTCAATTGGACCTAGGTATTGGCTTGCCTAATTGACTCTTTGCACCTAACTCTGTCCATTCCCAGGTTCTCCAGTTGAGGCACACTTCCTGGTTCACCTGCCACCCAGAAATTGGTGGAACCCAGTCTCTACTGAAGTGACACTTATGGTGGCCCACCATGGATGCTGACACTTACACTTTTGTCACTGCCTGCACTGTGTGTGCCTCCCATCAACTACCTGCTGGACTATTATGCCTCCTGCCTGTCTCTAGCTGCCCATGGTTGCACATAGCACTTGATTTTGTCATTAGCCTTCCCCCTTCTCAAGGTAATGCTGTTATTCTCACCAAAATGGAACTCCTTTCTTAAGCTGCACACTTTGTGGCCCTTCCCAAACTCCCACAGCCTGCAAGACTGCTGACCTCTTAGCTCACCATATCTTCCATCTTCAATTTGACCTTGGTGAGTCTCTCATCTGGTTTCCATCCTCAGACCAACAGACAGACGGAAAGAGCCAACAAGGACCTGGAAGCCGCACTCCGCTGTATCACTGCCAACAATCTCTCTTCCTGGAGCTCACAACGTATCTGGGTTGAATATGCCCACAACTTCCTGACCAGCACTACTAATGTTCCCTGGGCTACCAACCCACTCTGTTTCCCACCCAGGAAGATGAGATCACAGTACCATCATTCCAAGCCCATCTCTGCTGATCCCACAAGGTCTGGAGGGATGCTCGCTCTGCCCTGCTCTGCTCCGCTGATCGCAACCGGTGTATTGATGACTGCCACTGTACCTCTGCACCCAACTACCAACCACATCAGAAAGTCTGGCTGTCTTCTAAATATATACTCTTAAAGAACAATTCCAAAAAACTCTCTCCCTATTATATCGGCCCATGTGAAACTGAGTGCATTATTAACCCTTCTGCTGTGAAACTAAAACTACCCAGGTCTATGCGGATCCACCCCACTTTTCACATTTCCCAGTTAAAACCTATATTGGCCAGCCCTTTTTCTGTTGTTTTGTGCCTAATCCTTAATCCTGTCATTCCATGTCATCACTCCACCGCCTGCCGTCAGTACCCGTTCGCTTAGTGGTAAAGTTGCAGTGCTATCACCAAAGTGGCCAGGCTCAATCCCCAGTCAAGTTTCATCATGCACCGGCCCTCACCAGCCAAAATCCCAATACCTCTTTCTCACACTGAAAATAAACTTTATTCCTGAGTCTGTGTCCTGCACTTGTTCCTTGCAACAAGGAAACACACATTGTCCAATCAAAGTAAAAATTGTTTTTTTTTGTTTGTTTGAATGAAAGTATAACAACTTTTCTATTTAGCATGTTTGGTTTTAGAGGAACTACAACATGAACCCAGCAGAGCAGTATTCAGATGAAATTAGAAATCATGAATGCAACTGCCCATCTATCTTTAAGTGCATATGTGTAATAGTTTGTCAACCAACATTCTAATTATGCTGTGGATGAGAGCTCATGATGTAATGCTTAGTATAATGATATAATTGCTGTTAGTCCCTATACATACATTTACTGTTGAGTTATTGATATAAATTAGTTTTCAGCCTGCCTTCTAATATCACAACTAGCCATTAAGCACCATTATGTCTGAACCCATCTAACAGAGAACATCATCAGAATATACAATAAAGTATTCACGTTCTGAAAAATAATACAATATAAAAAATGTTTCTGCAACATTCTAAAAACATATTCCATAATAATGATTTGTTTCACATTGTAATTGGTTGAATTATTGTATTTTAAAGAGAACATTTTATGAAAAACTTACTTTTTCAGTGCTGGTGCACATACATTTGGGTATCTGCCTACCAACCCACAAACTCTGAAATAAGACAGCCCAGTCAGTTTCTTTTAGGCTGCTTATTTCAGAAAACATTTGCCAACAAGCCATTCAGATTTGGTTCTGCTTTCTACATCACAAGGGCTCATTAAAATTATACTCCTTTGTGTCTGACTGCTTTAACAACCTGGGCCAGTACAATGCAGGAGTGGCAACGAAATTGTGCCTAAAAGAGGGATCAGTACCAACTGTCCGTGGCAAAACTGCAGATGAGGGAAATGTAAGTATTTTTTTAAAAATGATTATGCTATGTGTTCCTTTAGCTGTTTAGCACTAGCTGACATTAACAGCTGAGGTAACAGATGTATACTAATTTTCTAAAAAGTTATTGGCGGTAATTGCTGCAGGATCCACAATATCATTAACACTATTCATTTGTTAGTCACTGAAATTACTTTTCTCTATTTATCTGACTCTTCTCTGTGTGTGTGTGTGTGTGTGTGTGTGTGTGTGTGTGTGTGTGTGCGTCTCTGTCTCTCATTGGCTGAGTTCCAAATTGCACTGTGCTCCCTAGACAAGCACACTACAAAGAGAATGAGAATTTGTACACTCTATGTAGTGCACTTTGTGCTCAGCACATAGTGGTTTGGAATTCAGCCACTATAGGCTAAAAGGCTAAAAGGTGTACCGGTTAAAATAGGAACACTCCATCAAAATGTAATAATTCTCAATAATTTATCAGTTATAGGTCCAGGTGTGGATAGGACCATCACCTTTTAAACAACTACGACCTTTCACTTTGTAATACTTTTATTAATCATTACAAAACCTCCAGAAAGCAATTGAAACCTGCAATTTCTATATTTTAATCCAAAACCCCTAAAAGCAAATATGTGTTAAAAGTCCACACATAAAACTCATCAGCTGACTACAATATTTGCTTTAAATATTCTAGGATCTCATATTTGTGCTCATTAAACATTGTAGGTTGCTTCTAAATGTGACTGCAGATTGTAAATAGCAGCTTTGGCTGAGGATAAGAGGTGTTTAAATTGAGTTCTCTGGCTGATATTTTATGGTGTTTGGAGTTTACAGGTATGCTGATTACATTTTCGGCCTGCCCTGTCAATGAGCTCCAATTCCATCCAAGGGCAGTTTGTTGAAAATATGTTGTAATAGTTTAGACATGGTTTAGACTGTACACTCGGTTCATGCTTCTTAGCTGTTCCTTTGACATCATTTTTTGATATTTCCTTTTTTCCAGTCCCTAAGACAGGCATGGTACCACACTATGCTCTCACTTTGTGGCCAATAGTAGGTGATACATATTCATAATCATACATGATCATACATAATCATACATAATATTCATAATCATACATAATCATACATGATTAAGACACAACTGATTCAACTGAACTGTTTATTTGTTTTAACCTTGTGAGCATTTAATCTTTTGTGCATCTTCATATCAGGATATTGACAAGCTGCTTGCTATAAATATCAAGACAGTCTGGTGCTGAGGTGGCTGAACTGAAGTAATGCACATGATTTTAATTTGCATGCTGTTTTAATAATTACTATAATTAATGATTTGCTCAGGTGCACTTCAAGGTTTCATTTTTTGTATTTCACTCAATACAATCAATACAAAAACAAAGGAAAAATGGTCCGTGACAACTGTAAAATATTTGTAACGTAAAATGGCATTATTTTTTGTCAAAAAAAGTTAGAAGCTTATAATTCCTAGGTCTCTCTACGTAGATACGGAAACATTTCTGTATACACCTCCATTTTATAGTTTATCTAGAAATTCTGTGTCAATTTATTAGTGTTGTTACATCATGACCAAAATACTACAGCAACTGAGTATAAGACAGCAGTTACCTTCATGAGCAAGCTCACACATGCCCCTGTGAGATGTGTATTGACTTAAAACTGTCAGCACATTTTATGTAAGGATTGTTGGGAGCAGTCAAATTATGCAGGAGTCAGTGTGACCAGGAAAAAAGCCATCACAAAAAAAACAAAAAACAAAAAACAGGCCTTTCACAGAGCTGGGGAATGGTCTAACTGTGTTCAGGAGCACAATTACCAGCAATGAAAATATAAAAGCATAGACACAAAGATACTACCAAAAAGGGGATGATAAAAAATGGGGGGGTGGGGGGGGGGGAGCAAACTAACTAACTAACTAACAAAACAGGCAAGTGGTATTTATTATGCTAAAATATACTGTTTGGCCATTTTATTTCTTATGAAAAACATCGGTTAACCCTAATTTGCATGAAATGTTCACTGTTTCAGAGTACATGTCTGTATGTTTGACTGGGAGTTACATCGCTATAGTACATAGGGGAGAGAGGGGACAATTGTAACAGGGTCAACTGTAATGATAAAGATGCAAACATACTTCACTTTCACCATGTGTACTTGCAAACGCACAGTTGCTATGCAGTTGGCATTGTTCACATATTTGCGTGTTTATCTTATGTACATCTGGAGGATTAAAAAACAGCATCCATTAGAAGGAATGTCAGAGCATCAAAACATCTCTGTCTATCTGGTTTCCAAGTCGAACTGTAAATGATTAGCAACTTCATGCATAGGGAAATCAAATCAAAAACCCTTACTGTACATTCAGAAAAAATTACTAATCTAGAAAATCCAGAAGACTAGTACTCAAAACAGAACTTTTGGTAGGTTTAAGGGTTTTTTAAAATTCAAACACTAATAGGAAAATTATTAGCATTGGTACTTGGTCTAGAATAGTACAAGTATGCGATTAGAGACACGATGTTAGTTTGGTTATTCGGTGGTAAACACAGTGTGACATGGTGCTATGCTGCCTCCACTATTTACGTACTGCACCACGCAGATGCATCACGTTAATTTCTGAGGGCGTGTACAAGCACCACACCAAAAGACTGCAGGATAAGTGCAGTGGCCATCTTGTGTATAAATCAGCTTTATTAAATGCTCCAATCAGCAAAAAGTTACAGTGGTCAGACTATAGCGTCAAAAGTCAGACTTTGAGACTTTTCCTAATCTTGAGAACATTTTGAATTACGCTTTCATTTTGTATGCAAATGAAACCAAAATAAACTAGATTTCATCACTATGTATTTGATGATCATGATTGTTAGTACACAGTGTTAAGATGGGTAGCTAACATATAAGACTTCAAGATGGTTGACCAATTTGGGGTCAGTTTAAACCATGTTACCAATACTGTGTTAAATATTTTAAATACTTAAGATTTTTAACACAAAAAAAGGATTACACTAACTTGAAAAAACCTTCTTAGAAAACTCTGATAGTAATATGAAAATGTACTATTCCAACAAGTTGGAACTTTGTAATATTTCACTCATAAGATTTACATAAAAAGGTGACAAATCTTACAATTGACCCCACTCTCCCCTATTCATGACAGTAAGTTTATAACACTATATTACTGTGTGTTGTTTTTTTCTTTTAACTAAATCTGAGTGCTAGCGGGTGATATCCATTACCATATGACCGTAGTTATTATATTTGGCAGCATGATTCATAATTCATCTCACTGAACATGGTACAGTGTATTTATAGTTTAATTACTATTGTTCTAATAGACATACTGCACATGCTGTTATTGAGTGTGTACAACAATCAAGATATTACAGCACTGTTTCTTTGCCTGAGAGGTTAAAGGCACCCCATCTGGAGCTCTAATGAGGGTATCATTGGATTTTAATTGGATTTGGGAGGAACTAATGAGTTGCCAGACTCTTATCAAGTGCAACATTCACACCATCCTCAAAATTAACAGACTAGTTTCAATTCTATCAAAAGCATTACTGACTAATTGTGAATGATTTGTAATTCCACTTTGACAGTAAAGTTAGACATCAGGCTCAATAGCGCTGCAAATCCTCCAGGGGTAAGTCAAATGGTGAGTAATGCAAATCATTAACTTGACTGCAGTAAACATTGGTTCCTTCATTATTTATCCCGTACAATTGTAATTTCTTGTGCTGTTGCCGGAGGAGGATGGCATGTGGTTTAATGGCCTTTCCAGATACAACCACCAGGTCAACAAACACAGTTCCCATAAAAACACCAAACGTGAATATTTGTATTGTGGGTTAATTTACAGTGTCTGAGAGTCGACATAAACAACCTGTGCTGTCCATTAACTGACCAACTGACTAGAACCTGACCTTAAGGTAACTTTAAAAAAAACGGCAAGTTTCTAAAATCGCTGCTTGACATCCCAGTAATTAGATTTTTCTCAGGTAGAGGTGTATCAAAATCTGTCTGAGTCTGACAATATTTGCATAACCTAATCCCAAGGATATGCACCTCTGAATAATAACTGCCTTATTTGAACAGTTCCCAAAATAAACATTTGTCGCTGCACAAAATGAAAATGTCATCTCTTCTGACTGCCTAGACTCATTTAGAGTCTAATCTTATAACACACCAACATTTTCAAAGCATCTACATGCTCCACAAGATTACAAATCCTGTCATGATATCTATTGTTTATACAGAGGAATATAAGACAAGCAAAACAAATGTATTAGGATATTGTAGGATATTGTGTTACTCTAGGATTGATTTGTTGATTCATAATACCCAAGAATGTAATTCTTCCTCAACACTGGCCTGAATATTAACATGGAAGACTAATGACTAAAAAAGGATTATGGGGGTGGCATGTGGGTGGAGTCTTTTAGAAATATCTTAGCAGAAACTGTAGTTATAAAATAAGCATGTGCCTCATTACTGCAAATACAGCTGTGTAGGCAGGGCGAATGCCTCAGTACTGAAGACGACTTTTTAAAAGACCTTTAATTACCTCACAGTGACGCACAGTGGGTCGACTGCAGACCCTGCCATTGCTACACAGCAATGCAGATTTTAAAAAAAAAAGTCGTGGCAGTTGCCTCAAGCCATAAATCAAAAGGAAAGGGCAGAGGTAAGGCTCAAGAGCTTTTTACTACAGTCATATTGTCAAATTGGCCAGCACATCATAACTTCCACTTACCGTACAGACCATACATGCAGACTCCATATTCATGTAGTATGTAATATGCAGTATGAACCTGTAGCAGTGACAGAACTGAACTCCAAAACTCAAAGCATACCCAGCATATGTCTATAATGTGTTTGGGAGGAATTGGTTATTCAACACAGTTAACCAGAACCACTAATAGGGAAAAAAAATATTGTATTAAATTAAGAGTTTTCTACCTGATTTAACAGCAGTCCGCTCCATGTCACCTCATCTTGAACCAAATTTGATGGTGTGTTTTGTTATACCATATAAAAATGCCTTGTCTTTAATGTCTTCTTGATTCTCATCTTTCACAGTCCTCGATAAGCTACAGGCAAAATTTCCTACGCAGCTGCCACATCCATCATCTCTTTCAGCGTTTCTGGTAAAAACAATCCTCGCAACACCTAAAACTTTAAAAAGAGAGATTCAATATTATCAAATTGTTTCTCTATCTAATTTTATTCTCTGTCAGTTTTATGTGAGAGGTGAGGATTCACCAAACTAAGCACAGACAGTTCTGTAACTGCCACATACTGTATCTGACACCTAGGTCAAAACCATTGACTCAGCTCTGTCCATGATTACATCACTTTCCTGGCTCTCCAAGTACTTGTCGTCTTTTATGCAGCCTCCACATTACAGCAATACCATTTCAATTATCATATTCATGGGGAAATTATTTTATAGATACACAGAGATGCCTTTAGTATCAAAATAATATATGCAATCAGTGGACAAAGCAATAGGTCAGAATGAGTCATTGTAATCTTTGCACTGAGATGAAAATCAACATGAGCTCATTGCATATTATGATTATTGTATCTACCAAGCTTAATTAGTTGGACCAAGTGTATTTGTCTAAATGTATTTGTCTAGCTTCAAGATGATGGAACTGGAATAAATGCTGGTTTCAAACTATGGTCTGTGTAATTAAAGCCCAGCATGTCACTCACCTCACAATGACGCACAGACACTCCACTGCAGTCACACAGGCATGGGGAAAACTACATCAAACTGTGGTACATAATACAGTACCCAAATGTAAACATATTCAAATAAAATAAAATACGTATATAAGAATACAGAAATATATTTTGTAAGAGTGACATGAGATTAGCAATGCTATTTCAGTTGGATATATTAGTATACTAGCAGATGATTGTTAACGTTAAAATTATTTGCTATCCTTTAGAAATCACACTAGTGTTCTAAAGTGTGAAGCGTCAAACAGTTATATTGTCTCTTTGGTCTTGGAAGAGTTTTCCAACACAGATAACCTGCTCTTATGTTTTTGATGGTGTATAGGCAGGAGCGTAACATAGTTACAAGATCTTAGCAGGTTTGCTTGCTAGCTAGCATCCAGATGTCTTTGCTAGCAAAGATTGTCACAAATAACAATCCTGTGAAATGTTTTTAAAAAAACTTATTAAACCTCCACTAACAACAGACATGCTTTTTGTAATATGCTGGATATAAATGAATCAGTCAACAAATTGCTAGCTCCTTATTTCCTTCCTCCCTCCATCAGGCATTTGGTAACCATTCCCAAACAGAAAACTTTTATTTCTGTTTAGAGAATTTCTAGTCATAAAGCTGCTCTCGTGGGAACTTCTACTTAATAATTTTATCCATCCATCCATCATCTGTACCTCTTATCCATTGAGGGTCACAGGGGAAGCTGGAGTCAATCCCAGCTGACAATGGGTGAGAGGCGGGGTTTACCTTGGGCAGGTCGCCAGTCTTTTGTAGGGCCAACACAGAGACGAACAACCATTCACACTCACACCTATGGGCAATTTAAAGTAGGCAGTTGACCTAATCTATATGCCTTTAGACTGTGGGAGGAAACTGGAGCACCTGGAGGAAACCCACACAGGCACGGGGAGAACATGCAAACTCCACACCGAAAGGCCCCGGTTAGCCACAAGGTTCAAACCCAGAACTTGCTGTGAAGTGACAGTGCTAACCACTGCACTACCACTGTGCCACCCTTAATACAGTAATTTTAAGTTTGAGTATATTATTTGGTTGTTAACTTAGGATTTACAAGGTGTGGAGAGATGCAAGTGAACATTTCTGTTCAGTTTTTATGTTGGGTTGAACACTGATATCATGGAATATGATTAAAACAAGTTTTAACGATATCTATTTCTGTCCTAAGGATTTCATTTATTCATCTTACACTGGGTGGCTAGATCACACGTTTTCAATATCTCGTCTTTGTCAGTTTTGCCATCAAAATATGTTCTGGCAAAGACATATGATACCTACAATAAAGCCTTTAAATGCATTTAACTTTAATCAAATGTATTTACCCAGCACTTAACACTTACCTTAAACACATTTTCAAATTTTAAAATGAAGGCATTTCTCTATAGAACAGTATGAAGTAGTATTATATCATCAATCCCATTATGCAATGCAATGATTTACATTTCCATCTAATTATAGCGTTCATCTTCGATGGTGGCACTCACCTCCCCTGTGCTCTCATCCCTCTTTAAACCCTAGTTGTGCCTCTCTCTGCGTTTCTGTTTTCCTTTCTCTCAATTTGAGCAGATTGTATTTTGTCATTTGATTACTGTCCCAATGAAACTACAAATAGCTGATCTAATAATATAATTTATAGCAGAGCTATAACATAATGGATGTGTCTGAATTGAACATGCTTGAACTGATGTGACTTTATATGGGATTTTGCTGTTCTGTAAGTCAGTAAATAACAATATGAGCTACCAGGAAAACAGCAATATGGAAAATAACAATATACACTAAGCGACCAGGTAATTACATGCTAGATGGCTGCAGCTAGTAACCTGGCAACTCAGTGTAAATCAAAAAGCCCCTGAACAAAATAATCCAGTGAGCAAGATTCCACAGGTCAAAACAGACATTTTCTCTGCGTCATTACTAACTGAAAAGTCCACCATCTGAAAAGAGTGGAACATAATTACACACCCACAAGAAATCAATTCCAAGCTAAGCTTCTGTCAGTTCCTTTAATTGGACTCCCTTTGTTTGTATGTATGTATGTATTTATGTGTGTGTGTGTGTGTGTGTGTGTGTGTGTGTGTGTGTGTGTGTGTGTGT
>JAOTRR010000038.1:10736722-10747412 GCA_028570945.1 Gogo arcuatus
AAACCAGAGAAACTGATCATTTTGCAGTGGTCTCTTCATTTTTTCCAGAGCTGTACACTAAGTAAAGAAGGGAGAGCAAGTTCTTACTTTGTAGGCTGAAACGCTCAGACCCTGAGCTGCCCTCTTCTACAGGGGTCACCACCTTCATTCTGAGACTCAGTTTCCCATCACCCTCCTGTGCTGCCAGCTCCTCTGCCTCTCCGCTCTCCTCGACGGAGATCTCACTGGCCGCCATCGTTGTCTCCCTGGTAACGTTGGCCTCTGTCCGCTCACGTAATGTACTCGTTTCTGCAACATGCAAAAATGTCTGTAATCAACGGTATGTTACAGAAAGGGGTGTGTAGAACTCATTTCCTGCACCTCCCTTCAGAATTTATTTCGACGATGTGCATAATACTGCTATTAAATGTCATACAACAAGGACGCCCACCGATAGGAGTACTGTGGAGTGGCGTGTTCTTTAGCTGTCTGACGTGTGGAGGAGTTGCACTCGCAGCAGGCCCGATCAGCTCTCCTTCTCTGGGAAGTGTGAAGTGGAATGGAAGATCTGCAGAGCAAAAAAGAAAGCTAGTATTTAGGTTTAATAAAAACCAATAATGGACAAGAGGCAGTAGCAGAGAATATACTTCAGCCTGTAATCAATGGAGGTGAAAAGTATTAAGATCTCCAGCAGCATATGAAGTATTACAATTTGAAAATAGATGCTGCAAATACAGTCATGCACAAAACCTGTCAAACCACTAGGAGAAAATAAGGACACCAAACAAGATATTTGGTGGGTTTGGTTTCACAGATGTTCCTTCAGTATCAAAAGTTACAAAAAAAAAAAAAAAAAAAAAAAAAAAAAGTCAGTCAAATATTAAGATTAATAGTGGAAAAAAAATAATTCAAAAGAGGTTTATTCAAAGGTTTGCATTTCTCTTTCTAAAGGTGACATTCTAATAATCTTTATGTTCACACTTTGTTTTGTATCTACTACACAGCTTGTGGATCATATCAAACTATATAGTGTGAACTACATCAATCTTGATTATTCAAAAAGATACTTTACTACCCATTTACTACTCTTTTGTTGTTTTTGGAGGAACATGGAGAAAGCTATTGAAGAAAAACTGACATTTCAGATGTTTGACCTTGCTGTGACCTTGACCCAGTTTGTATCAACCCGAAACAAAATCTAACCAGTTCATTTGCTGGTTACAATAATAATCCTGTATAAATCCTATAAACCACTCGTTACTGACATGTTGCTCTAACAAGAATCTCGGACAGACAAACAACCCGAAAACATAATGCCTCCACCATCTAGTGGCAGAAACCAATAAAAAAAAAAAAAGAAGAAGAGACGGTAAAAAGGGCAGGAATTTAAATTTTAATCAATTAATTTTTTATGTAATTCTTACTGTTTGAATTTGCTACATCTTTTTTAGGTTATTAATGCCTTTTGTTTTTGCATCTTATGAGTAATTATTTTAGCTCCAAACTAATTTTATATTAATCCTACCTCCAGAGCTGTCACTCAGGCTTTTGTTGGCCACATTCAGGACCTGTGATCCTCCATCACTAGCCTGTGTGTTACTGGCACCAGCTCTAGTGGCCGCCTGCAAATTCTGGCCTGAGCTGTTTGGCTGGGAGCCCGTGACTTTTCTGACAGGCTCAAATTTCTCCTTCGGGGACCCTCTGACAGGCTGTGAAGAACTTCTGAACACCGGTGACCTCTCGACACGCTCTCGCTCCTGGGACACTCTTTCACTCTCCTCCAGGACTATGACACTGAGGCTCTCCTCGTCCTTGCTGCCTGCAGGTTGAGTGACTTCCCCTCCATCCTCCGCCATCTCCGGAGCATTAGTCTGGCTCTGAGAAAGCGCCAGGCCGAATCCAGAGCCTTCGGTTCTGCTAGTGCTCTGTACCTCTCCTTCATCCATTCTGTCCTCATCGACATCCTTATTGTTGCTAATACTGTCAAGTCGGTGACTTTGAGATATGGGCTGGCTCAGTCTTTGGTCACTGTCAACTCCTTGTTCTTCTTCACCTGGAGGATTCTTGTGAGAGAATATGACAGATTGAGATTGGGACTGAGATGGAACAGGAGTTGTGCTAGTGGGTCTCCCAGTCTGTTCTTTGCTTTGTGAGCAACTACTCAAGGTCAGATCTTTACCCAAACCCCCTTCATCCATCTGCTGGGAGGCTACGGTGTTCGAAATACATTGAGTCTCCTGAGATTTGGCCACGCTGTCGTTTATTTTCCCGTTTTGCCCCTTCGAAGGCTGCAAGGACAGCTTTTGAGAGGAACATTCTTCATTCTCTGTAGTTTTCAGGTCAGGCTCCTGGGAAATCCCTTGTAAATTAGCAGCTTTATTAAGGCCACAACCCATGCTGCTTTTGTCCGTTTTCTCAATGTGGTGCACAGGGACAGAGTCTCTCTTATCCTCTTCTACAGGCTCCTGAATTTCCTCAATCTGTGTGGCCTGACTGTCATCGTCCACAGTGAATGCTTGTGTTTTCTTATCAAAAACACTATTTTCACTGTCCAGCTCCAACTGGAAACACGTAGCCACTTGTGAAGGCTGGCTGCTGGCAGGTTTTTTGAACTCTTCTGCACCGAGTATTGTAGATGGACTCTCTTTTGGTAATTCCTTTTTCTTCAAAGCCTCTGGACCTTGACTGCATACCCCAGATTCCAAGGATGGTGTAGGCATAAAAACATCCTAATTGGGAGTAATAGCACATGATAATGAATGAGAAAAGACAGATTTTATACCACAACATTTTTGAATGCTTAATTCTGGTTGTTTAATTTACAACAGCTCTGACAGTTGTGGTGGCTGTAATTAAAATCACAGGTTTATGTTAATGAACTTGTTTTGAATGTTGTTTCTAATAGTTACAGCTCATTCATAGGAACTTGTGTGGCACGTTCCACATAATCTAAAACCAATAATAAATGGACTTGGGGGGGAAAAAAAAAAGTTAACAAAGAAAGGAAAAACTGTATGATTGTTGGCATGGTGACGCTTGGAGCATGTGGAGATGTTTACTGAACATTTATGGAAGGAGTCTCCAGTGTCAGCAGCACTTTGTAATGGGTAGTAAGTTTTCTGCCATGGGAAAGTCTTCAGGATTTGTGCTTTCTGATTTCTCATTAACTGCTTTTTTTTGTCTTAGTAACATTAAGGTGGGAAAAAAAAAAAAAAAAAAAAACCTGTTGAGGGAACTGTAACTGCTCTAACAAATACATGGAACGTTTGCAGACGTTCCACAACATTAAATGTAACCATCATCGGTTAAAAGTACATGTCATGCATTAATAAATTAAAAACTGTAACAACTAGCAAATTGCTGTGATATAAGAGGAACAAGACACTTCAGTGGTGTGCTGCTCTGGGAAAATAAATCCCACCACCACAGCACTGATCATTTTTCTATAACAGCATGCCACATGTTTTATTTCTATTGTACCACAGCAATTTGCCAATGATAACACTCTGGAAAGGAACAGAAAATTTGCAATTAAGTGTTTAACTGATCTGAAATTCTTACATGTGAAAATTCAGGCTGTGTTGGCAAGGACAGGTCTTTCTCCAAGGCAAAACTGGGGGAATTCTGGGACACTATGTTTGACACTGTGGGTTTTGGGACAGGATCCACATCCATTGGTTCTTCCTGCCCTTTTTGTGCTTGGTCATGAGGGGTCCCAGAGGTGTCCTTTGCTGGTTGTGCGTCCTCATTAAAATCTGAATAAGATTTATGAGGAAAGCGATTAGAGATCAGGCTTTCTTACATCTTGTATCTTGTATATAAACCCTGTCTCTTTATCTGAAGTCTTACCTTGCTTATTCTCCTGTCCTGTAGGTGAATTGGGGACAATGAGCGGTGCTTGGCTTAAGTTGTCCTGGGTGGCTGCCACAAAATCAACAGACTGCCTAATGCATAAGAAAAAAAAAAGAACCACTTACTGTAAACATAGTATTTATCATGTATGCTCAAGAGAACTCTTGAAAGACACTAGAAGACCATGCTAGCATTAGTTGAAGTTTATCTTACTGTGACAGGCTCTCCTGCACCAGCGTTCCTTGGCCAGAGAGATGCAGCAGGCGGAGGCTGTGAGCAGGAGTGCATGTTGGATCCTGCAGCTGATTCTCAAGCTCTACTACTGTGCTATCAACCTTAGAGCCTAGGAAACAAAAAATATAATTAACAAAAGACAGTATGAAATACGTGCATGCTAAAAAGCACGTCACTGAAGATGCATTCTAGGTCTACTGAAACGTGTATTTCCTAAAATTTGTTGCCAAATGACCCTTGCTGGTTGTTTTAGAACAAAGTATCTGAATGAATGCATATCATTTATTTCATACTTTATTCACACATACTTTTATAGTCTAATTAGACTAAATCTGTGTGTGTCCTAAATATATTACATTCAAGTATTTATTTTCCAGCAAGTATTTATTAGAATTACTCTCTAACTGAGCCTGAATACATCGGACATATAGTGCTCTATTCAGGGTCTGCAACACAATGTGTACACCATACGTACTTAGTCTATATTGTGAACAGGAAGTGAAATGGGACTGCATGTTGAAGCTTAGATAAAAAAAATTGAACTGTTCCTATGTGAAGATGTATTGAAGGATCTCAGATCACCTAAGAAATGTAAAATTTAACTAATATTTTTTTTTAAAAAATCACTGAAACATTAAAGTGTTTAAAAAATACAGTGGGGTCCAAAAGATTAACAGCATGCTTCCATTTTGCATTCTTTCATCTAATTGAATACAATTTTCATTACAAATATACAAGTATATTACTGACAACAACTTCAGTGAAAAAGCAGAATCTTTGAAATATTTACATGAATGTCAGAGATTCGTAGTATTTGGTACGATACCCCCCCCCTTTTTTTTTGCTGTAATGACAGTGTGCACTTGGCTGGCATGGACTCCACAGGAAAAGCATGAGGAAAATCTGACCTTTACTACAAAGCACCTAACATGGTCAATACCTCACATTTGCTTACATTTAAATAGGTAGCAGAAGGTTGATTAAATATTCGAGATACTTAACATTTACTTTTTGTTTTAATTATTTCAAAATTAATTAAATATTTATTTACAATTTAAAATGAAAAAAAAAAAAAATCCCAATGTTCAATGTTATCTCAGACTTTTGGACCCCACTGTATATGATATGAAAATAGAATATGTGAATAAAATGAAAATATAATAGATAGTGGAATGCAAAGGCGACTGTTCCCCATGTCTGTGTCAGTATGACAATAATATTCTAGGTATTGGGATATTATAGCATTTAAGTAATTAAAATAAATGTAATTACACCAAGTTTGCAACCCTAACTATTCAAGAACCTAGCAAGTGTAGAACCAGTCACTAAAACTGACATTTTTTTGATCCGGGCAATTCCTTTTACCTTTTGTCAATGTAATGGCAAGAAAATTTATTTGTATCAGAAAAACGTCTTATCGATTCTCACCATTCCTCTCTCCGTCAAACAAATCATCCTGGGATGACATAATCTCCTCATCCTCAGCCTCTACAGACTCAGAGACCTGAGAGTGGAGTATGGCCTGGACACTCAGCTCTCTGCCTTCTCTCCTCTGAGGCACCAAGGCACTGCTGGAGCTCACCTCTGGCCTACAGAGAAAGAAAGAGAGCGAGAGAGAGAGAGACAAAGAGAACGAACCTTAAACACAACAAAAACAAGACATGGCATCAAAACATTCATTCCGTGTATTTCTGATCAACATCTTACCTTCTAAATCTGTCATCCTGACTGTCTGATGCCCTAGAAGAGCTTTTCAATCCAGCTGAAGAGCACAGAAAAAGGGAGCTGAGAATGTCAGTAAAGCTAAAGAGTAAAGTAGTGTAAGCATATGTAGTAGAGATTTAGATTTACTTTGGTTGGCTGTTTTCTGGCTGTCTGCTGGCCGGAGGTTGCCAGGTGTCACCTCTACATCCTCATCACCACTCTCTATATTTTGTCTCTCGATATTTAATCCCTGACTCTCTGACAGCTCGAGGAGGCCAATCTGAGACATTCCCTCTGATCACACATAGAAAAGAAACAGAACTTTGCTCAGTCCATAAAAACACTAATCACTATAACATTATGCTATGTTATGTTTTCTAAACTCACCTTCTGTTTGTGCACAGTGAGTGGTGGAATCAGCTCCAGACTCCATGTCCTCCTGTTTACTTCTGTACAAGGAATAACAATTAGAAATGACAAAGAATAACATTAATATTCTAGCACTGAAGCAGGAAGAAAAAAAAAAACCTAGTTTCATTACAAGCATTTCTTTTGAAATACCTTTTTGTATTAGGAAGGGAGCAAACTTCAAATACTTGACTATGCTCTGCAGCTGCTGAACTAAGATTAGATGGGAGATGGTCTAAATGGAAAAAAAAGAAGACTTTAAATTATGCTAAAAGGATAAGGGGCAATTCTAAAGACAGATTAACACTCACGTACCAGCCTCTATCACACGGTTACTCTTTTCAGTCTGGCAGTCACCTTCAGTGCATCTGCCTTTAGAAGGGGATGCGATCAGTTCCTGGACAAAGAAAAAAAGAAAAAAAAAAAAAAGAAAAAAGTGATCGAACTGAATTGAACAACAATTCAAGGCTAAGAATGCAGTCATGGGAGAAGTGGGAGATCTCACCAGCACCGGGCTGGAGGACGTGGGCTGGAGGTTGGAGAGGCGGCGGGAGAGCAGGGCACGGTAACTGCTATCGGGGTCGTCCTCCAAGGCCACACTGTCAGGCTGGGAGTCTTCGACGATAAGGCAGGGGTTCTCAGCCTGAGGCAGACTCAACTCCAGATCACTTCCACCTGGATCCATGTGGCAGCATCAGGGTCAGCAGGCAACTGCATGTACAGATTTAAACACAATGGAGTGAGAGGAAAGTGGGCGGGGCACCATGTGGTTCAGTCACGTGATGCAGTCAAACCCTACGGCCTGGGTCTATAAACACAAAACATATATGTAATATCAACTTCTGAAAGATCTAACGCATTTTAAATAAATGCAGTATAGGTTATAAATATCTGAAATAAAAACAACCCTTAGAAATAAAGAAGAAAATAATCCAAAATACAACACCATAAACTATTCCTTTATCTACTTCGTTTAGCCAAGACTGGTGTCTCTGTAGCAAACTACCCAAAAATACACTGCAATCAGTACATTGTCCATGACTGTTATTTAGATAGATGAAGGCATCATTAAAATAGTTCTTTCATCAAAACAGTTTTCCTAATTACTGCCACTACAGACTAAACTCAGCTAGCTAGCCAGCTAATGCTAACATCCACGCAGAGATTAAATGCAAGGCAAAACTCCTTTATTTATTAAATAAATGCGATACAAAAAATATACCTTTGCTATGCTTGTTGCTTTTAGTCATCCTGAGCTAATTCCGTGTACATTAGTCCAACACAAAACATAAATAAACCAGTACGTGCTGTTTTTCTGGTCCGCTCTCCCTCTCCGTTCACCCCGCTGCAGTTCAGCGGCGAAAAGCCAGAAAGGGAAACAGGTGATTGGATAAAATCCCTCTAGGAGGCAGCAGAACATGACCAGTGATTGGCTGAACCAGGAGAGGAAACCCAATCATCGATCAGAAAACCCATTAAGCCCGCCTTATAACAACAACTTCAACGTTGATTGGTTTAATATTTAATGGGTGGGGTTCTCTGTCCGGTATTCCTTTTTTGTTGTTTTATTTATCGCACAAAAAACCTACAAAAAATAAAAATAAACTATAAATAGCAATAAAACACACACACAAAAATAATTCCCAATCATGATAGGAATTTCAGGCATTTGTAAGAAGCAGTTACAGCACGTACAATTCCATTTTAATTATAGGATTATATAAATAGTTTACAAAATTGCACCGGTTTTCCTGAAATCAGGAACATCATTCAGCATCAATAAAATATTTTACATTTATTTACATTAGCCTACTTTCCTGTTTTGCTACTATACATATAAAATAACATACACTTAGGACGTCATTAATTTTAATGTTGCCATTATATTTGCTCATATCCTGCTTGCTTTAGAGGCCCGTTGAATTACACTCATTTTAAAGGTAGCAACAACAAATCTGTTACTATAATCACAACAGAAAAAATCCAGGACTTAGAGGGACTATACATAATCATCAGTAAACACTGGCATATTTTGCATGCTGAGCCCACGCTTGAGCATTGTACCCAAATGTCTCTTCTTTTTATTTGTCTGAAGTAGTAGAAAACTACAGATGTGGCAATTGCAATCAGTGGAACGTGTAAAATATTTTGCACACCCTCCAACAGGACTGTTAATGATTGAATAAAGTAGAGAAGAGGAAAGCAACACTGAGGCTAACCATGGATCTTCAGCATCTTTCTACAAATCATTGGTCTTGACCAGATGGAGGTGAACGTATTGCAAAATGACTCTCATCAAGAAATGTTCTGGATCTATACAAGGACCATTTGCTCCCTTTTGGTCTAAATGAGCTTTGGTCTAATGACTTTCATCTGAACTTTCCTTTAAGAACTGATAGAACCATTTACTCCATGCTATTGCAGAGTTATATTCTCACCTTTCTTATTTTTTTCTTAATGCTGTGTTTAATATAATGGTGGTATCCTATTGCATCCAACATAGACCCTGATGACTGCTTTTATTTTTGTGTAGTTAGTCTCCTGCTTAGACGCATTCAGTGTGTTTAATTAATTTTATAATCTTATGCAACATAGATTTTATGTAGGTAAACATGTAAGTTTGAGCGTTTGGGTTATCGGGTGTGATCGCTGATGAGTCAAGAATTGAGCCTTGAGTCAAGAACTGAGTATGATTTGTAACATATTTTGCTTTTTTTTACATTATCATTCCCATTTTGTTCCTTTTTCTTCTCTCTTTTTTTGTCATTGTAGATGGTTTAAGAATACAGAACACTATTCAACTCCATGACATATGGATTGAAGTCAAACTGATTGTTTTGTGTTATCCGCTATCTTGTAATAGCCTACAGGTCAGATCTGGACCGTTTTCAAACTCAGCAGGTTCATTTGCAAAACACTGACAGAAATGTGTGCATATTTTTGTAAACTTGTTGCTATGTCTAATAGTTCTGTGAGTTTCAAAATGAGTTTCAAGTTTCAAGTTCAAGAGTTTCAAGTTCGATCAGACCCTAGAATCAGACCCCAGAAACTGCACTGAGATATGGTTAATGTCTAGCTCTCTTAGATTAGTGCAACTACACTAACACCAACTTCAGAACACACAGAATTGTGGCCTATAACTTGAGTCTACAGAGCACAAGCCCACTGTTGAACACCTACAGTGCTGAATTTCTTCTTAGTCTTACTTACAGTGTACATTTGTATCCAGCTAGTAGTGTAACTGTTAACACAACACTGGACTTTTTTTTTTTATTGCATAACAAATATGGGACTATCTCTACAGTCAATACATCCTGCACCCAAATCTGTGAGTGAATTTTGAGAGTTAAGATTACGTCATTGATCATGACGATGGCATCTGAAAGTGTATTTCATTGGCTGCCCTTTCTAAGGTCTGCAACCATATGTCATATACCATGGAGTTGGCATCATGATTGACATCAGTGTATTTCTGAAATGTATTTCACTGAAATATTACAAACCTACCATGCAGTTAGTGCAGTGGAGAACTGCAGCTTCTTTTCGTCTCTATCTGGCATGTAAACATAAAGCCAACAAATTCATGTCCATCATCTCATTTGTAGTCTCTCTCAGTTTAGGTAATATTTATGCCACATATCCGCGCAGCAAGCCTAGCAATAAAATATAAAAATAAGCTCTAAGTCCTCGTACCCATACAGTCCGCCAGTACTCATCATACACCCAGATTAAACACCAACCTGCCATCAATCCGCGTGCACAAAAATGACCTAAATCATAGTGTTTCCGGAAAAAAAAAAAAGGGTTGCAAATATTTACAAAGCTGTTACCTGTGTGCTGAAATTCTTGTAGCCTACGCAAAACGTGGGCGCTTCGTTTCATTAAATGATGATGAAGAAATTGCATTGATGTGCTCAGATGTGCCCTCTCTTCCCTGGAAGATATAATGGGGTGTGTTAATGGTTCCACTGGTGTCACTTAAAGACGCAGAGCACAGGCGGAGCTTTATACCGTTAAAGCATATGGAGGAAAGCTACTATAGTCTATGGGACCTTGCATAGTTCATACAGTATAAGCATAATTAGCTTAAATTGCAGTACATAATCTAGACTATAATGTACCAGGAAATGGCAGGGAGACTTGTAAAGCAGCGACTACAACAACACCAACTATGAGCATTTTCTGTCCTCATCTCGCTCCTTGTACTGATGAATCGGTTCCTGTCGTACTGAGTGATCGCGAATCGATTCACACACACACACAAAAAATGACTTGGTTCAAGTGTGAAGGAGCCACTAAAGTCCCGAAAGGTGATATTTTTATTTTGTACGCACAAGTTATTATTATGTGTGCACAAGTTATTTAAATAGGCTAACTTGTACGCACAAGATAAAAAACTTGTTCACAAGGTAATAACTTGATAATAACTTGTGCACACAAGATAAGCTAGAATGGCATTCAGTAGAGTGCATACCTCTGCCAAGCCACATATTATCAACATCAAAATCAAATC
>JAOTRR010000038.1:10778298-10791121 GCA_028570945.1 Gogo arcuatus
TGTGCGAGAGTACATGTGACAAAAATAAAGGCTTTGGCCTTGGTTCTTCTTCTAAAGACCATTAAAATGTAAATGTTTAATGTGTTTGCCTCTATACTTTTAATCAGATTGAAAGGACAAACCTTCCAAACCATGATGGAATTACGTAATACTGTATGAGACAAGATTGAGCTGATGTTGTTTTCTGTCTTAATGTAAAACTGAAGAATTAGGATTAGGCATAGGATAAGTCACTGTTTACTGATGAACATTAATTTGTGCTCTATGCGGTGTGTGCTGTCAGAGTTGATCATAATTTATTATTTATTTTAGATAAATAACAAAAAGGACCTGTAATTGTTTTTACATTTCCCGATTGCAGATTGATCTCATGAAATGTATCAGCACTTTATAATGATTTATTTTATTTTACTTTATTTAATGCGTTGTAAATATAGAAACACTAACAGAGGTGGGAAAAGAATGAGTCTAAGCCAAAGGAAGTGTCAATAGAATAAGATTGTGAATGTTGAATTTTGGGAGTGTTGTAGTCTGTGGTATGCTGCAGAGGGTGTGGATGGTATAAACTTGGATAAGGTTACATGTTTGCTGCACAAGTGTGGGTGGAATTAATAACTACGAATAACTGGCATCTTTTCCCAGGACTTAATACAGGTCCAGGATTGCATTTAGTTTGGGATATTAATAAGCACATTGTGGCCTCTGCTAAGGGTAAAAAAATGTTGTTATTAGAATAATGATTTGTTTATGCATATCTTCATTACTGAGCCTAAATATTTTAACCTTATAAAATATTTCCTCTACATTACACCTCAGCCAAGTTGGTTTATTTGCATATTTTAAAATCTCTATATGTCTGGAACAGAAAAGCTTTAGGCTTTTAGGAGGTGTTTTAAGTCAAGTTGAAAAATATAACTTCAGGTTGAGTGCAAATAGAGGATTCCCTTTATGATGTAAAATTAACGATAAAAAATGACAGACTATAAGAAATGTTTGCATGCGGAATAATGAGAGTCAACAGAAGAAATAAAAATGGCTGATGAACATGTTTTAAAGATGTTAAAGGTCTGTCTCAAGCAGTTCAAATAAATTGGATTCAATTCAACATATTACCATTTTTTCTCACAGTATACATAAGTCTGTGTATTACGAGTAAGTGGAATGTCATGGACAAATAATTTATATTATAAATTGTCACAAATCAGTGAGCCTGGGTAATTTGCAAGCTAAATATGCATAATTGTCTTTTTGGAATAGACAAATGATTGGTTTATTTCTGGATAGTACCGTGGAGCTTGGCCAGCTCTTTTCTGAAAATGTGTCTGGATTATCACATTAATGTTTACAACAAATGGTAACGTTTTAGCTGCTGGTTCTTTTTAAGTGCTAACAGGATGCTTCCTCGCTAACAGAGTGTCAACATGGACTTAAACTAACCGGTTCAATGTACAAGGACAATAAACGTTAAGCAAACAAAATGTTATCATGTACCTGACTGCCAGATCATGTGACCAGATCACTGATCATATTTTATATTCAAGGTTTTTAAGTGGTGTCCGTTCTTTTGCGAGTAAATGAACAAGTTAATGAACAAAACAAAAAGATACACAAAACAGATCTCATCAACGTGCTGTGCAAAAAAAAAAAAAACCTTCTTTAGCTACATTTTTCATTATTCACATTTTGACAGTAACAGATCATTAAAATGCTGCTTTCCATTCAGTCTGGCTAGTTTCTGCATGTGATCTTAAACTTGAACGTGTATGTTCTAGTTAATAATGATATTAAATACAGTACTATTTTAAAGATATATATTTAAATGCTAAATGTCTCAATGGTCTCAATGGCACATATAACTTGGCCGCGCTCTCATTTAAACCTGTGCGCTGTTTAAAGAACATACTGTGTGCTTTTCTTTGCCCAGTAAATTTATTTGTCTTCTTTTCAAAGTTACTTTTGGTCTGTTTCTCTTTTGGTCTTTTATTTTATGTACAATATTCTGTATCTTTCTTTGAAATTGCTCTAAATGTAGAATATCTACAGATTTGTTGTAAAAGGGTAAACCTGGTGATCACCAATAAAATACAGTCGTTGAAATGTTTCACAGCGTCTGTGACACTGAAGATGTAGAATTGTTGCTATTGAAATCATTCATTTTATATATTTAGCAAGGCTAAATCCCTTTGAGAAAAGACTCAGTGCTGCTAGGATAAGTCAGTGTCAATCAATAAGATGAAGACCTGAAAGATCTCTTCGTTTTTCAGGTTAGTGCCATACAATAATGGAGATATTAGGAGTATTGTGAGCTGTCTTTTCTCTGTGGGGTTTGTGTAAGCACAGAGAAAAGGACTATGCATAAAAATAGCTGTATAATAAATAATAAGATGGGAAGACACTGAGAAAGAATGAGGTGTCTTTTGATTATAAACAAGGAGACATACGCAGGAAGAAAATTCACTTTGTATGACTAGAGTACTAAATCAAATCCTGGAGACAAATAATGGTTTATAGAGGAGATGACAGGACGTTACTTCTTTGTAATGGCTTTGTAATTGTAATATGAGAAAATATTGCTTAAATTAAGTTATATGAATAGGCAACATATTAATTCTTATCCAGAATAAAATGATTCAGGAATACCACTTCTGTTATGTGACAAGAAGTTTACAAAAAACATTACTAAAGCATATTTCGCATATCTGTTACAACAAGACCACAGTCAGAGACAACAAAAATTCATTAAACCTTCTGTAAAAATCCTAAACTGTGCAGCTTCTCCTGTGTACTATTGATCATCATGGTACGTGGTGTTTCTCTACTACTCTGTACCTATTTACAGGCACATTATTTCTCCACAGTGATAATATTTTCACACCCATACACATGACTGTTATGTAAACAAGCGAAACACTGTTGTAGTACAACGATAGTGTTGGCACCCACCTACTACAGAAAATTCGGTTGGCAAAGACAGAATACAAAGGACTGCAATATCACCATCTGGGCCACTGGATCACTGTTATTCACCCGAGCCCATCACACCCCAATCCTACATGGCTGTTCTTTTTTATGCAGAGATGAATGGGGAAGAACAAAGCTCTTGTGTTTGGGTAAAAACGCAGTGCTGGGTACAGCGGCTGTACCAGCAACAGAGCCTCACTGTTCTGTGGGCAAGAATAATTGCAACGTTTTGGTTGGCAGCTGCTGATACGATTAACACTGAGATGGGATTTGTATCAGGGGTGAACTGGGAACAAAAATCAGCCTGGAAATTTTCTTTAACATGTCCCCAGTATGACATAAATGAAAGTGCATCAAGTGGTATTGTGTACGGTGGCATTTAAACGCAAAACACATCAACAAACCAAAAACACAAGAGCAAATTTGGAACCATAACAGGAAAACCAAGAACATGACAGAAAAATCAAAACCAAGGCTTTGTCTGAGGCTGAGACTAGTTAACAGGCTGACAGGGTCTTAAAGCAGCAGTATGTAAACTGTGGAGATTTAGCAATTTGGAAACCTTTTTAGTAGAAATATGCCAGTGAAAATAACTTGCTAAAGACCATTTTGTAACATCAGTTTTGCTTTACATCCCTCTCCTGCATGTATTCTTATGAAAAGCTTGAGCTAAATCCAAAATCCAATCCAACTGATTTAAGATGTAAACCTAAAAAAGGTTTTTAAAAATATTTATTATATACCACAGCTTTAATTCTGTCACTAACCAAGTACCAAAAAAACACCAAGTAAAGCAAACTGACTTAAATTTTTAGTGATGGACTCTGTAATTGAGTTTTTATTAGCAATGGCACCAATCTGATACCCATTTTCATGAGTAGTGAAAAGGATATCCAGTCTTTGAACAAATGTCAAAAATTGGAATTGGATTTGGAAAAGAAATGCATTTTTGGAATTAGAAATATTTACATATAAAGAGACTTGACTATTTTATTATATTTATACTTTATTATACTTATTATACACCTGAGCATCACACCCATACATGCTTGTTGAACATCCCATTCCAGATCGAGTTATAATAACCTCCACTCTTCTGCGAAGTCTTTCCACTAGATTTTGGAGCGTGGCTGTGGGGATTTGCTCATTCAGCCACAAGAGCATTAGTGAGGTCAGGTACTGATGTCTGGTGAGGGGCCTGGGATGCAGTCAGATTTCCAATTCACCGCAAAGGTTTGGTCCCCTTAGTTCCTGTGAAGGGAAATTATAATGCTACAGCACACAGAGATATCCTGTACCATTGGGTGTTTCCAACTTTTTGGGGAAGAACCACACATGGGTGTGATGGCTGCAAACATTTGGCTATATCGTGTATATATAATGTAAGTGATTTCTCAGTGAAGGTTTAACTGTGAAGAGCTTTAGTTAAAAGAAAATGAAAGCTTATTAGTTTAAAAAAAAAAAAATCCAGACAGGCGGAGTTATCAACTCAAGGTTTCAGCATCAGTATCGGAAAAGAAACCAGTATCACTCCATCTCTACTTTTTATATCCCTCCAGCTGACAGACTGAAAAATGAATGAACTAATGATATGTTTATAAATTTCACATTATGGACTTCTTTAAAAAAATAAAAAAAATAAAATAAAATAAAAATTGTAAAAGAAAGCAGGGACACCTGACCTGAGGTTGCAAACATCATTATAGGAATCATATGATTAATACTTTGACACAGATGATAATTCAAGGCAAGAATTGAAGAACAATTAGTAGATCATTACTTTTCGGTCTTACCAAATTATAACCTGCAAAAAGATCACTATTGTACACAAACACACAGTATTATATTATACATCTCCCATTTTCATTATAAAAGACACTCAGTAATAAAAGAGACACAGAATAGCATACATCAACTTTTATTCAGAACTTTTTTGTGACTTCTACTGGAACACTGACAATGCCACTTCTATAAAGACTACACTGACTGCAAACATAGCACCAGCAGCACTACACCTCTGCAATTAAAATGTCATTAAAACTGTTTCATTTGTCAGTGATTATTAAACAAATAAACATTAATTCAAAATAATATTTCTTGGGTTATAATACATTACATCTGTGGAAATTACTACTTGGATGTTACAATGAAAAGTCAGTACAACAAATAAACCTTTTCCCACTTGATTGCCCTTCTGCAGTTTCTGTATACAATGGTGTAATAGTAGTATTAGACAAACATAGTTCAGTCAAAGTAGAAAAGCTCTGGTCAGACATTTTATACACCACACTAATGATACAAATCAACAAGAAATGCACTTAATCACTATTCCTCCTTTTAAGTCGACTATTCATCTGCTTGTGTTCAATAGTCAGTATAGCATTTTACAGTGCAAACATTTGAGCAGCAGCAAATGTACTGAGTGACATTAAATAATATTTTATTTCATTGGTACGATTTGTACTGTACAGTAAGAACAACAAAATAAAATTGAAAATGTCAGCTTCTGTGGTAGAAAATAAGCTTTGTTTATATTGAAGAGCTGAAGGCTACAAAGCTAGAGGGAAATAAACCTGAACTCGTTGTGATAAGAGCTTACTCCTTAGTCAAAACTGTGGTGGTACTGTGTTTTTAGAAAAATATAAAATTGATTAAAAGATGAGACAACTTATTCATTTATGTTTCTATATTAAAAATATGCTTTGCATTAGTTGATAAATATATGTATAGTACATAGATATGTAGTTCCTTATGACTGAATAAGTTATGACTGGTATTGAAAGCTTTGACAGAAAAAAATGAAAAAAATAAAAATCATCAGTAGGTTATAACTTCGGTCTCCTGTCCGTGTGCACGCTGTGTATTAGTCAAGAAAAGTAAATTTGCACTAAAACGTGGCCTGTCAAATGTATGCAAAATAGCAGCCAACTGCATCAATACAAATTTAATCAATAAAGTACTAATTGCTGATGTAATTTAATAACAATATCCAAAGTTGGAAATGGCAAAGATGCTCAGAAAACCAAACAGCATGGATTCCGTGCATCTTACAGAGTTGTTCTCTTGGTCACTGTCTATTTATATTGCACATATAGCCACATTAACAGACAGTCACAGGCAGGTAAAGTTCTCAACGCGACACCAAGCCAATAGGGGAATCCGTGGTTCGGTTAATTCTGAGAGGAGCATGAAGGCTTCACACTGAAACAAATGACATGCAGATTTTCAGAAGGAGGCTACAACAGGAAACGCAGCCTCTACTTCCACAATGTCTGACCAGGCAACTGTTTTACCTCCTGACCGGCAGCATTTCGAGACCTACAGTAGGTGTACAGCACTTAACACGAAGTCACTGAGGCACCAGAATGGATTAACATGGATTAGCATGCAAGCTGTGTGTGGAGAGGGCGATCGTCTTCACGACTCGGATGCATGTGAAGCACCAACCTCTACAGGAGTGCCGGGGTGAGGGAGGCTCCGTGTGCCGCTCCTCCACACGTCTACCTAAGGAGGACATAAAACAGATTTGTCGTTATTTTGTGGATAATTTCTTAACAAATGCAAAAAAAAGTACACTAAATTTAACAAGCCAGTACAGTTTCAGTTCATTTTTTTAACCACTAGGGCACAGGTTCTCAAACCTGGGGTTGCCTGATATGTGGATGGAGTCAGAAGAGAATTTTAACAACCGTTATTTATAATGTAGTTCTATGTACCATAACATGATTTAAGGAATGTTTTAAAATAATAATTAAAAGAGTACAGTTACTATTAAAATTTCATTAGTCGTCATTCAATTTTGAGCATGGCCACTTTACCCCAGACTGCAGTGTCAGACACACTGCTATGTTAATCAAAGTGCCCTTTACACCAGACACTGGCAGCACGGTAATTAAAAAAAAAATAATAAAAATAAAAATAATACATAAATAAAAACCTTTTCTTTGTGCATCATGGCTGTGGTTTCTAGTGAGAGTGCTATATTTGCAGTGCATGCCCATAATCTAAACAACACTCGGGCAATATTTTGGTTTGCAGCTTACACCAGCAGTGCTCTCACTCTGGTATTAATTAAAATCCAAACTCACTGAAGGTTCTAAGAGCGAGGAAATGAACATCTCATTGGATTTAATAATGATGCACCAATATGAGATGCAAACTCATATTATGACCACATAATATTGAATAATACGTCGGTTTATTTTAGCCATTTGTACCATGTTATGCATCAAATGGTGAATAAAGAGCAAAAAGGCATTAACATTGATGTCAAGCCTACCTCCACTGTCTCCTGGGTGTTGAAGAACTCTTCGGGCTCGTCAGGGCTCAGGGGTGTCTGGGTACTTGAACCAGCCTCTGAACTGCTCTCACGCAGCTCCAGGAGCACGGGCAAAGAACCGGGCACAGATCCAGGCAGTTTAGAGAAGGACTCCATGGCCAGGCTGAGTTCAACTTGAGAAGAGCAGAGAGAACAGGGGTCCATTTCAGCTTCAGTGGTACTCTGAGCCTCTGCGGCCTGTTCGCACTCCGGGCCGTCTGGAAGCGGAGGAGAGTTTGTAGAAGCTGTGCTGTCCATGGTGAGGTCACTGGGTCTGTCTGGGCTTTGGGGCTGGAGGTCACTGACAAAGCTTGGGTCAGAAGGTGGGCTTTCAGGAAGATAAGAAGAGGACGGAGGTGCAGGCTGGCTGGCAACCTGGGAGGACGAGTGGATCTCCTCACTGCTCTGCGGTGTAAGAGTCGCTTTCTCACTGAAGCTGAAACGAGGAGAGGTGTCCGCTGTGATGGGAGACGAGGGACCTGCGCTGGACACGGTGCTGGAAGGACCACTGCTATCTGCACAGAAACACACAACCTTTACTATTCTCAAAACTGTCATATCAAAACTGTAACAAATACAGGGCACATGCTGCAATTACATAAAAAAAAAGCCCAGGTCACTCCTCTACTGACATTTCTTAAAGACAACGTGACACGGACATCATAATGCATTTTCCTTCCGTAAAGTGACTTATTTCCTAGTGAAATAACACCATTTTGTCTTAACAAAAATTGGGTGGAAGAAGGTTTAACAGAAAAAACAAAAATGTTGTCTTTTAAGTAAGAAATGAATAGCACACAATAAGCCCAAGTTAATTCTGATTATAGGTTGTCATTAAATCCTCAGCCTCGATATTATTTTAGGCTAAGAATTCACTGTGACGGTAAAGATCTGTCATATACTAAGCACTTATTAGATTAAAAATTTAGATTAAAAATGTGTACTTTACTAGAATTTATTCATCCTTATACCACTGATTTTGATTGGTCAGATGTTGATTAATTTTCCATAACAGCACGACCCTGACAATAGCTCCAGCTACAAGCCAAGCTCATTCTAATATGTTATTGTTTCTATAGTAACAGCTAACCCAGGAACTTGTCCAGTGGGCGCTCAACATAAACAAAGTTTATAATTGTTGAAATGGTGATTCTTCTGCCAAGAGACATTTATTTTGCATTTTTGTAAGGAGTCTCCAGTGTCAGTGCTTTGAAACTGTCTGAGGTAAAGCTGTAACTAAGTTTTTAGACATGGGAGACACTTCAGGGGGATTTTTTACATGTTCTTGAGTAATAGGACAAGTAACATGACATTTTTTGTCTTATTATCTTCAAGAAAGTAAAAGAAGAGCCTGGGATGACTGCTATAATGCAAAAGATAACAGGAACTAACTTGTTTCTAACTTTGGGACATTCTCCACTTCACATCGGGCTACATCACATCGCCCTGTCCTTGATTATTTTATTAACAGCATGACCCATTGTGGGTTTTTTTGTTTTGCAGTTCTTTTTCAGTCAGTAGCTCACCCAAAAAGGTAATTATGAAAATGTTGACAGGGGCTTTACGTGCAAGTGAAGATGTTTGCGAGAAGTCTATGGGTGTATTTGAAGGTTAGGAGACCCAAGTGGCGCAGTACTCACACCAGGGAGGACGCTCAGAGCGTTGGCGTAGAGACGCAGACGAGGACAGCACTCTCTGAGGAATATACGAGTCCACCGAGGGCTGGTTCTGAGAGTCAAACATAGCTGAGAGAGCTGCAGAGAACAGCAGACGTTTAAACATACAGACCTTTAAACCTAATACAGTAAGCTTTGAATGATCCTTAGCACAAGGATATGAACAATGCTAATATTGGTAATATTGTAGGTAGTAGCCACTACCTCTAGTGGTTCTGGTGTGCGAGTCCCCTGCATTCTCACACACTGCCGTCAGGAACTTGTCCACCTGTTTGAGTGAGAGGGAGTTGTGCAGCGTCTCCAGTGGGTAGATAGAGGGCACCATGGCGCAGCCTTCAAATCCTACAGAGCAGAAGAGACACAAGAGAACATAATGTACCCATAATGCAATCTGTGTGAGTTCCACAACACAGCAGTGTGTGAGGAACATAAACTACACACAAAAACACACACACACCCTTACACCAGTAACTTTCAACCACATACTGGTTAGTAAGAGGATCATAGTAAACATTTGCCCCACACACACACACAAAAACTCTACTTCCAAACTCAGAAAAGATTGTGTTAACTAATCACACACATTCAAGCATGTTATATCTACTGAAATTCACTAAACAATACATGTAGTAGAAGCTGCAAATGTTGCTACCAAATGACACAAAATCAATTACAACAAGAGCAAAATGGACTTCCTCTTAGGTGTCTCTTAGTCTATTTAAATGCTTAAGTAAACACAGTGAGAATTAATAGCAAGGTTAAAACAAATCACACAAAGCAGTAATGGAAGTCCATCTCATCCAAAATCTTTTCTGTAAATATATACTTCAAAAAAACAACAACAAAAAAACAAAAAACCCTCAAATCTGTTTCTTAATTAATGTCACAAAGACTTGTCAAAGAGTTTGGGACACTCTCTATTAACCAATATTTTCAGTAATTTGATCATCCTTCCTAGGATGCTGGATGGCATAGAATTTGAAGGTAAAATTATAGCAGAAATTTGGAAGTACATTATAATTGTTTCTTTAAAATTTAGTAAAAAATAAACATTGTTTATTTAAAATTTTATTCTGTGGCCTAATGATATAACTTGGAAGAAGAATGAGACGATTTGACCAACTGAAGGCTTATTCAGTAAGTTCTCTTGGGGAACTCCTAAAAGGTACAATGGATATAAAAAGTCTACAGAGCCCTGTTAAAATTGCAGGTTTTAGTGATGTAAAAAACGAAACAAAGATAAATCATGTCAGATCTTCTTCCACCTTTAACGTGATATACCAACCAACAAAATTTAAGTGGTTAAAATTGTTTTGGGTAAGAGTCTACGAACTTCTTGATTTACAATTTTATTCCACTCTTCCTGGAAAGAGTTCTCCAGATCTATCAAATTACAAAGGTCCTGATCACAATCTCCCATTGTCCCTGAGCAATTTCTGTGCACAACCCTTTTCAGGTCATTCCACAGGTTTTTGATGGGATTAAATCTGAACCAGGCCATTCCAAAACACTGATCATCTTCTTCTGAAGCCATTCCCTTGTTGACTTGAATTTGTACTTTGGGTTGTCATTGTGCTGGAAGGTGAAATATTTCTTCATCTTCAGCTGCCTAACAGAGGCCTGCAAGTTTTTTGCCAAATTAAATCGGTTTTTGGAGCTATCTATGATTCTCTCTATCTTGCTTAGAACCTGAGTCCCAGTTGAAGAAAAGCAGCCCCATAGCATGATGCTGCCACCACCATGCTTCACTATGGGTATGGTGTTCTTTGGGTGATAAGCTGTCTTGCTTTTGCATCAAGCAAATCTTTTAGAATTATGTCCAAAAAGTTCTATCTTGGGCTCACCAGATCATAATGCATTTTGTTTTGGTTAAAAAAAACCAACTCATGAAAAAAGGTTTCCATCTAGCCACCCTACCCCATATCCCAGACATGCTGAGAATACGAGAGATTACTGTCACATGCAGGAAGTGATCAGTACTTGCCAGATATTCCGGCTCCCTTAATGTTGCCATAAGTCTCTGGGCAGCCTATCTGATAAGTTTTCTTCTTGACCTTTAGTCAATTTTAGACAGACATCTTGTTTTTGGTAACATCATTGTGGTGTCACAGTATTCCATGGTACATCATCTGGTTTGGAAATTCCTTTGTACCCATCTCCTATCAATACTTTTTCAACCAATGAGATCCCGTACATGCTTTGTAAGCTTTCTGTGGACCATGACTTCAGCCAAACCAAGAAGACATCAAGAAAATCCTACAGAAACAGCAGAACTTTATTGGGGTTAATCAGTCTCACTTCATTGACAAATTTGTGACAATTACTTTTGAACATGAATTTGAATGTGAAAGTTTTTTTTAATCCTAAAACATTTTTATTTGTTACTCACTTGAATTTTGTTGGTTTCTATATTAAAGGTGGAAAAAAGAGGATCTGACATGATTTATACTGGTTTCATTTTTTAGATCAAGAAAACCTGCAATATAAAAGGGGTGTGTAGACTTTTTATATCCACTGCATGTAGAATCCTACAGAGGGTTTTCCTTTCACGAAAGGCTTTGGATGGTTTTCATGGTTCTCTAAGACTGTATCTGTAGACAAGATTTTGGTTGCGATATATTTCCTTTACTTTTTATCAGTATTAATCCTGTAACTCAAGTGCAAATCTAATAAAAAGCATATCAGATATGCATGTCAGATATCAAACAATTTGAATAATTTGTTATATTAGGGGCAAGTGGAAAAATGGGCAAGTTCAATATTTAATTGAACTATTTCTTTAAGACATTAGAGTAATTGCATCAACAATTGTAGAACTGAACCATATAAAATGGAACAGAGTCTCCGGCCTTCACTTCAGTCAGTAGCACGAGATATAACATTTAACCCTTGGTCCTCATTTGATTCTGTTCAGACATTTAAAACACAAACTGGCGTACTGCTCAATGTAGCTGAGTTTCAAATCCACCAACATGCAGCAGACTCTGTACAGTCAGCACTCATCAGAATGATACTTCAGTCAAACACCACCCAGGTCTGAAAGCTTAATCATGACAATAACTGCTGCGTATGAACTATATTAAAATACCATACTCATTTGCTGCATAAGCAAAACAACAGCAAAAAGAAACAAACAAACAAAAAACAGCAAGCATTACACATGCTCAACATAAGCAGTATGGAAGGCGAAGCTGGGGCAGGGATGACACGCCAGTTTAAGTGCAGCACAGTGCAAGGCAGGCCAGGGCACGTTATGTTGCAGCAGGGCTAACCGTATAGGTACTCTAAGGGGTCCTGGCCGGAGATTAGCCAGTTTCGGAAGAGGCGCAGGTGGTAGTAGCACTGGTGGAGGTGGTGGGCCAGAGTGCTGTCCAGAAAGAGCGAGTGGCGGATATTTAGGTCTGTGGAGAAGCGCCGGAGCAGCCGGGCTACCTGCTGTTCCTCCAGCGGCTCTGAGGAAGAAGAGGCAGAGCTTGGAAGAGCAGGGAGGAGGGTGGGAGTGGGTTGATAATGGCCATGATAAAACAGTCTGGAGGATGGACTGGTCTTAAAACTGCATATATTCAAGAAGGGCATTAAGAGCAAAGGAGTATAAAGTCAAGTTCAGCCCCATAAACCTTCACACAACGAGCCTTTATCTGTCCAAAGATACTCAAGCAAAACTACTAGGGCCGAACAAAGCAGACTGTAGCAGAGTTATAGTCTGTTGTAGTCAATTGCCTTTACTTAACAGCAGAATGCCTTGATATACCTCTATATGGAGGGTAAAGTCATTAGACATATACTGGAGTCTTTGGATTAACCCAATATGGCAACAGACCACAAGGGACTATGGATCAGTGTAAGAAAATGAAATATTTAAGAGACC
>JAOTRR010000038.1:10856474-10870857 GCA_028570945.1 Gogo arcuatus
CTCATATCTGGCTGCCTTTCTGTCTCAGGGCTCACTGTCTCTCTGCCTCATATCTGGCTGCCTTTCTGTCTCAGGGCTCACTGTCTCTCTGCCTCATATCTCACTGTCTCTCTGCCTCATATCTCACTGTCTCTCTGCCTCATATCTCTCTGTCTCATATCTCACTGCCTCTCTGCCTCATATCTGGCTGCATTTCTGTCTCATGGCTCACTGTCTCTCTGCCTCATCTCTCTGTCTCATATCTCTCTGTCTCTCTGCCTCATATCTGGCTGCATTTCTGTCTTGGGGCTCTCTGTCTCGCACCTCTCTGCCCCTCTGTCTCATGTCTCAGCAGTGTCACCTAGTCATGATAAAGCTTTTATGGATAAAAATGGTGGAAAAAAATCCTTAATATGGCATTCTCAGTGGCGGCCAATTTTGCTTCTTTGCAACCAAAGACAGCCAACAACAACAACAACAACAACAACAACAACAGTTCTGGGACTATCGGAAATTTTAGAGCAAAATCTCAGAAAGTTTTTAGTGTGTCTAATAGGAGCAATATTGCATTGTAGGGCTATTTTCGGATAATCTATCCTGTTATTTGATGTGCAGCACAGTGGATATAAATGAAATATAATTTACACACGTCTGCCACCGAATTAGATCAAAAAATTTTGGCATAATCTCATCAGTGTAACATACAGTGAACGTGGCTGTAATCGGAAAGTGTAAATACAGCCGCTTTCCGGCGCCGGCTGCAGCATCACTCACTCACCTGCCCTCTGCTGTGGATTTGTCCAACAGGTGGCACTATGAGGTTTCTGAAAATTCAGGGAAAGCACCTTCCATTGTCTGTGAATGATCATTAAACGCACGTTGTTGTGTTTTCATTCAAGAAAAAGAGAGGGGATGGATTTATGTGTATACTCGTAAAAGCAGCAAAAAAAAAAAAAACCCCTCACGATGTAAATGATATAAAAACGTGTTGATATTAAACGACAAATCCAAAATTAGGCCTATCTGAGTGTAACAGCTACAGTAGGATTTCATTATCATAAGAAGGAAGATGATAGTGTTCGGTGTTAAGAGAGAGAGAGAGAGAGAGAGAGAGAGAGAGAGAGACTATCGAACTAAATTTTCAGCATGCTTTTTTCCCCTTAAATCCTCAGAGAGTAATTCCAGATCCTAGCCTGTCACTTAGCCTGAAATTTCTGAAATCAATTAGAATTGTCTTTTCATGCTAAAGACCAAGTTGAAATCAGCGATTTCAAGTTCACTATCTTTGCAATCAATCAGTCGGTTTGTTTAATCCAGGAATTAGACGTTGTAGTATTTTGTTTTCATTCGCGGTCCTATAGCGGAAGAAAAATAGTCCCGGTTGCCTATAAAACGCCACACTACTGTACTAAACCTATACTGAATATGGTTGCGTACTATGGGTGCATACTATTTAGTACAGTAGAATGTAGTTTGGGATACAGCCCCTCTCTTCCGCCAGCTACACCCACTGTTTAAATCCTGCTTTGTCGAGGGCAACAAACAGCTGATAATAATGAAAAATTTTAACGTGTTAAGTATTGATTGTCTTTCTTTCTTTCTTTTCAAACGTAGAATAACTTAGTCTAATGTGTTCGGAGGGGACTGTTGAATAACCAAACCAAGGGGTTATAAATTCACAACAATTATGTACGTTTCTGAATGAATTATTTAGAATCAAATGATTATTTCCAAGGGTTAAACTTGTATCAAAGTAAGGAGGTAATCTGTAAAAATACAACTTGTCACTTGTCCGTAGCAAGATTGTGTGTGTGTGTGTGTGTGTGTGTGCAGCGTGGGAATTCTCTCTCTTTTCAGTGAGTCAGATCAATCGGCACAGCTCACCTATAAGAGCCGACTCTTTCGGCTCCTTGCAGCTTTTCCCCCCTTCGAAGTTGTTCAAAGTCGTTGATCTCATCTATCTATCTTATCTACCTTACTCTACATTCTGATTAGCTGTATAATATTAGCTTATACGTTGCATTGTCTTTATTATAAAATGTATTTAAATAAATCATACAACTACCATGCTACATGTCACATTGATAGACAGTAGCCTATATAAGAATTCCTGTATTATTATAGGCTATTACTCTGCCTACTAGTACATACGCTATAACAGTAACTGCCAAAGCTTTACTGCTGAACACAACAAATTTTCAGCAGAAAGCGTTAATTATGGCGCTTCAGATATGCGAGTCGGTTCCTAATGTTCACCTAAAAGAGCCGGCTCAAAGAGTAGACTCGTTCGCGAACGACACTTCAGTATACAGTCTCATACAAACTCGAGGCGCATCACTACCTCTGTGGAGCTGGCGGAGGGATACACTTTTTTAACGTCATCGGTGTGCTTAGGCTATCGCCAAGGCAAAAATGTCTGCCTAAGGGAAACTCGCAACTTACCCAGAGTGGATATTTTGCAAAAAAAATATATATAGACATATATAATTACATAGATATCGACTTCGCTGTCCTTCAGACGCGAATTAAAGAAAGCTACAATCCCATTGCCACACCGAGCGCCCCTAGTCGGATTTTAAACACGAAAAAAAGGTAAAATTATTGTAGCGAGTTTGTTTGCAAAGGTTTGGGACTGGCTGAAAGAAGTTGGGATACAGAAAGAGACTGGAGCTGATATGGACTGAATGGTCGGCATTTGCTTTTACTAATGTCAAATTTCTAGCTTTACTTATTGTTCTGTAAGTTGAATATAAATATTAGGACTTTCGGTGTTTGTTTTTCTATCATTTTTTATTTATTTAGACACCATACAGCCTGTCGAATAATTGTTTAAATCGTAACCAGCGCATTTGCAAACTACAGCCACTCTGCCTTCATGTAACACAAGTCGCATATTATTGTGCTCTGGGTTTCCTTTTAACGATAACTTGTGCCATTGTAGGTGTTTTTCAAGTATCCATTCACCACACTGGCATTGTACATGCTCTTATGTGTCACTTTATCTCGGTATCATTGCATGCTTTTTATGTTTTTAATCCGTCTAATGATGCTGTGTGTCCAGGTCTCGTCTGTGACAGAAAGCTAACCATTCGAGCTTCTCTCGCCTTTTTCTGTCTTTAAGTCCAGACTGCTTTGCAAATTTTCCACAAAATGTATTTGCATCATTTCTGCCTGAGGTGTTAAATAAAGATAGCATGCTTTATTAGTAAAACTGACACGTTTACACCTTCAAAATTGTAAACCAGAGAGCAGTAATTGAACGTTATAGCCTCCGCCGCCATACTATAGGACTACAGGCTGTAAATACTTGGTGAGCTTGAGAGAGTCAGTGTGGCTAATGTTTCTGCTAGCAGGTTTGTTTAATAGGTTACATTAAAGAAAAAACAAATGAGCAGGAACAAAACATAAACCTTTAGGGGTATGTTTTAAAAGCTGTCAAAGTCAAGAAGTTTTTGAGATTTTGACTTTAAAGAGCCTCCTGTGTGTGTGTGTGTGTGTGTGTGTTGGTAATTGTTCAGATGCCATAAGTGTCATTTGTAGGCTCTTAGCCTGTGGCGGCTATCAGTGCAGCTGGAGTGATGCGTGTTTGTGTTTTGGTTTGTTTTTATTTGTGTTTATTAGAGTTGTAGGAGTGTAAAGATGAATCCTCAGCAGCGGATCGCCGCTATCGGGACAGATAAGGAGCTGAGTGACCTGCTGGATTTTAGTGCGGTAAGCCACTCTGGCTTGATTTATCAAGGCTTGATCTAGATTATCATTTGTTTAAAAGGAAATAATGAGTTAATATGTTGCTGTAAGTGCTGTGTCCTTTATAAGGACACGGTTCAAGCTTTTAATGTCCTGCTGTAAGTGTTCAGGTGCTGGATGAAACTCCAGTTCAACATTAGAGCTTTCACACTGACTTAATCATTCATAAATGTCCTCTGTTTTTACTGATCACTAAAGGTGGAAGTTTTAATCTAATCATTTTTTTTTGTAATGTGTCATTTTGACCTTAAAACATGGCTACAGTACCGTGCAAAAGTCTTAGGCACCCTGTTTTTTCGCCCACACTTTATTGTTATCGAATTTTATTTCATGACTTCTGGACTTTATCGAGTCAGTACAAAAAAAATTCAGATTTCCAAACATTAGTTTTCCAGCACAAAATGAAATGTTACAGAAAAATGTTTGTGCGTCAGTAAAGAAGGCAGTATATTACTGTACTGTACTGTAAGAAACACCTTTGTGACAAAAATAAACATAATGAAGGTTGCTGGGTTTTGCTGCAAAAATAAGAAGCAAGTGTGACAGTCAAAGTCTCCAGTAAAACTGTATCTGGTTCTGTAAGATACTCGCTAAAACCTACAGCTCGTTTCTTTATGAAACTGCACCAACAGTACCTGAGATTACTATTTTTAAATCAAAGGGTCATCACACCAAATATTGACTTTGTTTCATTTAGTACTGTTTACTGCTCTTTATAGTTTTTTTTAAAATGTAGAAACATGTAATTTCATTATTTTTGAAGGCGTCTTTGCTCTACAGCATTTCTTTGCATCTGTCTAAGACTTTTGCACTGTACTGTATATAAATTAGTTTGTAGAATAAAGCTTTCAAAGGTCCACTCCATGCACCTCAGTGAAAAGCAAAGATACAGTTTAGTACCCTGTGTACCAACCCCTATATTTTATTTTTCCAACCCTTATATATTTTTAACACGATGCTAATTTAATAACAAAACAAAAGGTAACAACATTTGTCTGTCTTCCTGTAGATGTTTTCACCGCCGGTAAGCAGTGGTAAAAACAGACCAACGACTCTGGGGAGCAGTCAGTTCACTGCATCAGGTACATCCTTTCTGAATTTTTTTTAATGAGTGTGTGTCTGGCTTTCCGCATTCACGTGCTGGTGCGGTGAGGTGCCTTTCAGTGTGGTTTGATTGCTGTCGGTAATCCTGATTGATTCCAGATGCCACTGAAGGTGTTTCAGATTTTAGTGAGTTGAGGTTAATGAGGAGCCAGTGCAGGTTCATGGTGTGTGTGTGTGTGTGTGTGTGTGTGTAAGGCATCGCAGCCTAGAGAACACATTTCAAGCTCCACCTGGAACTAACATTGAACCTGGGTTATAAATACGTTCTTATATGAAGTGCCTTATTTATTGTCAGAATTGGACATAAAATGTTTCATTTGTTTCATGACTTTTATTTATGCTTTTAAAAGCAGAATGAAACACAGGCTTTCAGTTCTGCCTTATCTATCAAGTCATACAAGATGTAAAGTCACAGCAGTTTTAAATACTGGGTTTTGTTTTTTGTTTTTTTTTGTCCTGTTAGCCAAACTGTATGGTTATGATTTTTTTTTCTCAAACAGATTCTCAATGTCTGTGTAATTTTATTTGAATGAAGAAGTACTGTTGTTCCTGTCAAAATGTCTGTAGTAATGTATTTGTTGTGAGTTATTTCATTGAAAAAATTGTCCACTTCTTTTCATACGATGCCCCGATCTGTTTCTTTATTATAAAGAAAGACAGAGCATTTTATTTAATTAATTAATTTTACATTTTTTCATCTGTCTGTCTGTCTGTCTGTGTCTCTAAGAATAATATTTAACAATTTAACAATGGTTCAGTTACAAAAAAAAAGGCAAAATAATATTCAATCACCAAAATAAGCAACTTTACTTGTATCTAAAGACAAATGGGTTATTTCTGGTGACTATCATATTTTTGTTTACATGTTATATAATTGTGTAATTTCATTTCAAATTGGTTGGTTTTAATGTTTATAATAATGTCTTATGTGAAAAATAATAAGCAGACACCAACATTAAACCAATGCAAATATTCTAGCTTTCAGTATCAGTCAAAAGTGTCCAAACACCTACTGATTAAATAACTCTTCCTTTATTTCTAGAATAACACTGAATATGTTTAGGTTGGAAATGACACATTCAGAATTGTATAATAACCAAGAAAGTGTTCCACAAATCAAAACGCATGAAGTCTTTGAAGTTTTGCACTGTCCTGGCGTCTCCGAGCGGCTTGTGAGAAGCCGCAAGGGACACTTTTCTAGCAGTCTTAAATTTCCCGCATGCCGAGCACACGTTGGCTGTTTTAACTTCATCCTAAATAAAAAATTACTTGTTGGAAGGCATTTGAAAAAAACTCACATTTTTTTGTTCTGTAAGCAAAATCTTTTAGGCTTTAACTTTGCTATTTATATCTGTGGTCAAATTTTAAGCATAAGATCAAAACATCTTTAAGGTCACACAGGTGTGTTCCGGCTTTTGACTGGTACTGTGGATGTTGCTCTGTATAAATTGCAGCACCTGCCAGGGGGCCACAGAATGTTGTATGGTCCGGAAAATATGGTTCCCTGCACGTTATTCCCAATTTATCCCAAGAAATCTCGGCAGACGTCAGTGGCGCTCCTGCATTTGATGAATTTAGTGTCTTGGGTCACTGGCTGAATGTTCCCTGCTGTAGGCTGGAGGGTGGTTTAGTCTCTTCCCACTGTCACAGTAAGGACTACAATATGTGCTTCAAGTCCTGTTTGCAATAAAATACTCCAGCATATTATCCTTTTATATAATAAGCATCTATGCTTTAGTTGAACATGATGCAGCACAGACCTCTTGCCATTCTTTGACCATATTGTTTTTCAGTTAAGAGTGAGGTAGACGTGAACTTCAGTGAACACGCTGTGTGCAGGATGTTCTGTAAACCCACTGATGGTGTGTCCTCTTAAGACAAAAAGTCAGTGGCTGATTTTTTTTTTTTTTTTTTGCCTGGTGGTGTCAATGTTTTGAAAGGTTGTTATTTATAATGGTGATTGTCAGCTGTTTTATTTGTTGCTGTGATCATAATGTAATTAAAACGGCTCCATTTCTGTCATTCACGGCTGTTGCAGTATTCTCTTATAAAGCAAAATATGATGATGGCCTCCATCTGTACGTTCAACAGTTTACTCTAGTATTCCATACTGTGTTTATGACCTGAATGGCCACGAGGAGTATGTACTATCTGGTTTCTAAACTAGGACACTTTGAGCAAAACGGTTTTGTCATCGATGTCTTTAGACTCAAACTCGGATGATTTTAAGAGAGAGACCGTTTTTTTTTTTTTTTTGTATTGATAGCACATGACTGTTTTGTGAGCTGTTTTGGGATTACCCTGTTCATGAAAATGCATGTGCTGTGTTGAGTTTGTTGATGAAAAGCTTTTCCTGTTCAGCTCAAAGGAACTTTTTGGTACCTTTTATGGTTTGCTTTCACCTCCGCAAGCGCATGACGGTGAGAGCTGTGCAATCTGAGTGCCCTTGGGCTCATCTGCAGTTCAGTGTTGCATGTCTTACCTACATAACAACAAAGTTCTCTTTTGTCTGCTTCATCACGGTTAGTCCACACAGCCTGGTTATCATGTATCACACTGCAGTGCAAAGATAAATGTCCAGGACTGAAGTGGACCTGGTGAATTTCTAGGGCCATAGTGTCATAAATATTATGATAAGTTTTTCTAAAAGCACTCTGGTGATCGATCGTGTACTTTTATAACACATGCAGCACTACTCTTCAAGTCTTCACAATATAAAGTAGCTGACTGGACATTAAAATTAAACCTTTACCAGTTTCTTTCATTGTTAAATTAGTTACTAGTGTAAATGGTGGTATTATTGCAGCCGGATTTGATAGACTTTTTAGCAAAACAAAATAGTTCTGTATGTTGTGTATCGAAAAATGTATACGGATATAATAAATTATTGCGATATGATCTTTTGTATATCCCCTCCTTGGTCAATAGTATAATTATGTGTCATAATTATGTCTTTGAGTGTGCTAGATATAGAAACGGTTGTGACACTACATTGTAACCTCTGATTGTAATGAATGGGAAAGTAGATGGTAGTGACAATTATTTTGTGATTGCTACAGAAAGCATTCAGTCATGCAGGTCAATGCTGTTATATTATTTTGTCCCACATTATAAATCTCGCAGCAGCCATTCCTTGACATTTACTGAAAAACTGTTGAAATCGAGAAAGGCTCCATGATCCATATTCAGACTGGCGCTCTGTCTCCGCCGTCTTTGGATTAGAAAACACTGTCATCTTCTGATTAATTATTAATGAGGGATCGGAAAGAATCAGAAATGATTAGTATTCACTATTTTATTCAGCCCGAGTATCCTCCTTTGTTGCAAACGTTTCAGAATCCATAAAAGTCAATAGCTTGAAGTTTTCAGATAATTTCTCACATAAAAATTAAACTGCTTTGCTGTGCAGAGATATATAAAAGGTGACAAAACTGTACTCGAGCAAAGCTTATCATCAAAGGCTTGTCAGAGGATTCGCGCTTTTTTTTCTGTTTTAAACAACGCCTAAGTCTCTCATTTAATCACACATTTATTTTGGAATGGATTATTTCAGAACAGTGTGGTTTATTATTTCAAAGATTTCCAGCATCTAAGACGGTGCCTTTCTGCAGTTTCTGTTATTAAAACCACCCTGATAGGTTTTTTTGTGCTCCGGAAGCCATTGTCTCTCGAGACACCCTCAGTTAGTTTCTACATTTCTCTGCTTTCACATCTCAAAATTTTTCTTCTATTAAAGTTTGTGCAATACTGTTCTTTGGAAACTTGGTGTGGGATGTTGTTATTTTAGTTGACAATTCTACAGAAGTTCAGAAGTTATTTTAGCATTGTTGGGAAAAGACCTGTCACCATATTGAGTTAAGGCTTGGTTGGAAAATGTCCCGATTAAAGGGTTTGTGAAGGACTCGTGACCTCTGTGAGACATCAGCTAACCTGCTGCTTGCTCTGCGATATGCTGCACTGTACCATGTGTGGTTTTATTTAATATTTGGAATTGTGGTTTCCTCTGACTAGCCATTTCAGCCAGGCTTGAGTGAGAGTTTTTAGACACTCATTTCTGCATCACAGGTCGCCAACTGACTCGCTTATGAGGATCTTTCTGTTGCCATAGTGATCGATGTGCTTTGATGTCAGGTTATTTGGCTCGGCTTGTGCATCATCTTCCATGTATTCACAAAAGACTGTAAAAAGCTGGACACGTCCATGACAATGGGTTTAAAATGTGTTGCATTTTTAATGCTGATTTGTTTGGATGTTCTCGTTTCCTAATCACATACTGTTTGAAATTATTCTTCGCCGGCGGTGCATGAATACGTGCATTTCTTTGGGGCGCTTCAGCTGTGCTTCCAGAGAAGCTGTCAACTTTCTCATCTGTTCCCTCGACACTGCTGAAGCAATCACCGAAATCTGGAGCACAGAGAGAGGAGGCTGTTCAGGTGTGCTGCCGTGGAGAAAAGCTTGATTCAGAGAGTACAGTGTGCTTTAAAGAGTATTGTAGTACAGAGTGCGTGAAATGAGTCTTTTGGTCCTACCAAGGAGCCTGTGTTAAGGAAAGGGAGTCATATAAGACAGGCTTGATTTATTTATAGTGATTGATCATGTTTTTATGGTGGTTAATGTTTATTCTTAAAATGGTAATATTGATTAATGTTGTTAAGTATTACGTATTCCCCATCAGGGTCTAAATTGCTATGTATGGCTGAGTAATAATATCTAACAGCATTTAAGTTCACCATTGCCACGCTTGATGAGCCATCAGAGCAGTTTCCTTTGGGGGAGGGGAAGCCGAAACCAAGGCAGATGAAGATACGAGTTTCCTCCTCTGCTCTGCTAAAGCTTTGGATCCATGTTTTGTATCCACGAACTCGCTGCCTCAGGACATATGATAATCGGAGCTGTAGCTACACTGATGATCTGAGCCTCGGCAGCACATTTTTAATGACACCCTTCCACTTTCCAGCAGATGTGAGCTCCTTTACATTAACTAATATAATGGACTATTTATGGGCCATTCTGAATTAAGACTTTAGTATCGAAAAGTGTTCGAGTCAGCGAGACGCATGTCTGTGAAAAGCAATGATCACGTTTAGTTTTCGTGTAACTGTGACTTTTCTAAAGAAGTTTGAAAAGCCATTTGACTTGATAATCCCAGTCTGAGGCACAGAGATGTACAGAGGCCAGATCATTTCACTTTACAAGAGATGGACCATTCACTGCATTCCAATTTCATTACACATCTGACCCATAAGTCTCTCTGTATGTGGAAACAAGATTAAGCTCCTGTGAGCTTAAATCATAGCTCAGAATTGAATTTGAGAGTACTAGCTTGGGAATGGGCTTTGAAATGTTTTTCAGACACATGCATAACATCTTGCCAGCTAGCAGTAGTTTTCAGAACAGAGGTTATTCCCATTTCTGATGCTAATGTGAGTCAGATCAGTAAAGATTTTTTTTTTTGTCTACTTTAAATGACATATAACACTCCTGCATGAGGTCTTGGGGTCAGCACAGGGAGTGTATGTTTCATAGTCAGATTCTCCCCTGGGAAATGAAGAGATTTTAATGTAGGACTGTTGTAACCTCACACAGGCAGGCATACACACGTCTCAACATTAAATATGATGTAGAACAAGACAGCACCGTTGGCTTGTTCAGGTGGGAGTGCTGCATTTCAGTTCATCCTTAACTGGGACGACGAAGGCTGCCTGCCTTTAATGACTTTAAAACATGCAGTCACTCACATTCAGGCAGGGCTGCAAATCAGGATTCGATTAGGAGTAAGAGGAGAGATTGGCACAGGGTAAAGGAATAAGGTTCCTCTTCGATCTGTCAGTCTGGGAGTGATGGGCTTCATGCAGAAAGACTCAAGGGGGAGAACCAAAGGGGACACGGGGCAGATTAGCCTACTCAGCTTTGTCCTTGACATCATTACTGAAGTTTCTTTGTGTTTTACATTGAGTCATTTTGAAAGTGTTCGTTTTTTTTAATATTCAGATTTGATTTGCTGACACTTTTTTCCCCCCCCTTTGACGCTATACATTTTAATGAGTCAGGGGTGGACAAATCAATAGCTTGGCCTCCCGGGACAAGCAGATTTCATATATTTTTTTGTAGTTGCAAATAAGTAGGTTCAACAACCAGCAAAAGAAAAAAAAAAACTATTCCTTATTGAGCATCACACAAAACAGTTTTCATTTTGTATGCAACCAGCGTTTCATGGTGGTGCAGTGCACCTTGATGCTGTAACACCAAATCCATGGGCTGAGGTGCTAAAGCGTTTCACTAGTTAGCGGGATTAGTTAGCATGCCCTGATGATGAACGATCTTTTCAGAAGCAGGAATGCACAGGTATGTGGAAACACGCACAAAAGTTATCAAGAGCAAACTTGTCGTATAAGTAAGAGCCATCTTGCAGTTAACAGTATGAAGAGAACATAAAGAGGTTAACAAGATGTACAAGAAAATAAAGATGCTAAACAGACACATGAAACACCAAACCTCATAGCTGACTATCTGCCGGATGTAGACCTGATGAGCTACATTAGAAATGTTGTCAGGAGACGACGATGATGATAATTCAATCCTTCATTTTCCTTCGTCTGTATTAATGCACTTAACGTGCTAAGTCTCTACCATTACATTACATTGCCACTTTTTAGCCTGGTCAGTTAGGACTGGGCAGCGCACTGGAATATTTACGTGCTAAATGAGCAAGTAAATTTATGATTTGCCCTCCCCTCTGTGTAATGCTGAGCATTGTGTTGTGTAGATCAGAGTGCACTGGTATCATAGGCTGCGTGTTGTGGTTAGCAAGTGCATTGGCCTTGTGGCCTTTGTGTAGGAGCCATGTTTGGTGTTTGTAGGAGGTTTTCTGGCACTCTGAGACTACCTCTCATCATCTGAGTTTATTAAGCAGCCCTCTTTGCCAGCTTGCCTGTTTGTGTTTCCTCGCTGGAAAAAGTTTCCCCGCTGTCGAGCGATAAGACCTCGGCCTGGCCGCGCGGGTGCTGAAGAGGCCCAGAGTGAGATGGCATGCCGTGCGGACTCGCACTCGGGCAATAAGCACAGTTTGTCATGGTTAAAGAACATGCTAGAAGTGATGGTGTCTCTCACACACTCCTGCTCAGTTGCGCACACACACACAAACACTCAGTAAGCCAGTAAGCACTGCTCCTGGGGCTGCAAGACCGCCTGAGTGTGGCGCAGAGCGTGACCCAAAGCCTGATACTTTTATCAGGATTTCCATTTTAGATACAGAAAATGCTGATGAGGAGAAGCCATTGTAGCGCGAGCACTAATCCCCAGCAGTGGCCGACTCAGCCTCTCCTATGTATAGATTTTCCCTGCAGTGCATTTGCACTTAACTTGGTCTGGTATTTGTAGGTTCAAAAAACAATTTCCCCCCCGCTCCTCTCCGCAGTAGCACAGAATACCAATCAAATTGAAGTTCAGATCTCTTCTCTCGAAAAAGACTTGAGGATTAGTGTGTAGCACTGATTTGTTCCTCGTTTTAATTTATCTTTTGAAGGATTTAAAGTAATAAATTAAAGACGATGGGGCCTGATTAAAGCCTTTCTGAAGCATTCAACTTCTATGCAGCCTTGTGTGTGTTTATGGTTGTAGTTCCTGTAGCAAGAAGAGAGTTTTGTTTTGTTTTTTTAACTACAGGTTATACATTACTATCTCATTCATCATGTGCATTAAACTATGTCTGTTATTGTAAATAATATTTTATTTCTTTTAACGTAATATTTTGTGTATTTTCTCATTCAGGATATTTGACATGTACGCATAGATAAAATGGTGATAAACCTGATGCAGGTTTCAAGCTTCAGCTTGGCTAATGATGATGCACACAGCACATGACTGTAACTGGTAGAATGTGTTTCTCATAGGAATACAAGAAAAATGTTCTTGGCAGTACTTAAGACACTAAGCACTAAGGCCTTGGTGTGTTCTCCAGTGCTCAGGGCCAGAGAGAGTTAATCGATATAAAGCTAGCGTGTGTTATTCAGTGTGTGTCATCTTGGCTCCTCTCTCGGTGTGACAGATGGGATCTCTGAGGGTAGTGGTCATAAGCTCTGATTGGCTATCAGTCAGTTCATTGCATCATTAATATTGGCCTGTCATTTTTTTTTTTTTTTTAAACTTAATACATTTGGCTGCAAACTGCTTTTCTTTATACAAGTTCCCTTGATGCGACTGTGACATAAAGAAAGGTTGGCGGTGATGGGTGGTCATGTTCAAGAGGAACAGACAGAGCAGAGGCTCCGATGCCCACTTGGCACTGCTGTCTGCCAACCCCATCAGGACATTCAACTGATCCAGCATGCAGTGCAGTGGGAAGCAGAGGACGATGACGTCCAGGCCGCCCTCCATGTTGGCTCATATAGTCTTCATGAAAAGACTCGGAGGGTTTTATGTACTGTGGTGTTTTATTATGGTCACCACTCACATTAGAAATGCAGCAGCGCACATTTGTGAATTAGAGAGTGGCTGTGCATTGGCAGGGCTGGATGTGCTGTGCTTGATTATGTAAATACATAAATACACATGTGTGCACTTAGATATTTGTATAAAATCCATTGATATGCGCTGCCTTGTGTGGATGTCAGGGGAGGAGATGAAGAGCTCTCGGAGCGAACGCATTTGTTTGTGGTTGCACTCAGGCCGGCTGATGAGTGATGTGATACCAGCGTTGGAGCAGTCATAAAGACGCAGCTCTGATTAAACCCCACTAATGAGCAGCTCAATAAAAATAAATCCTCCTGATGCAATAAACGCCGTCTTGATTGCAAGCACCCAGGGGTGTGATAGTGTAATCCTTTTGTGTTCGTTGTGCTGGATGCACAGAACGATGTGCGCACGTCGCAAGCATAAGAAGACGTCTTTTAGTTATTTGCATGATGAAGTAACAGGATGCATTGATTTAGTCGAGCCTCTTGGTGTGTTGTTCTTGTGGTTATAGACAGCAGAGTTTTCATTTGTGATCAGATATGAAATGACTGCACTTCATTTGACACTGTATTCCTGGTTGTGCTGAATTTAATTATGCATTTGAGCAAGGCAAATCACTTGTATATATTCTGCAGAGCCCACAGCCTTTTTATGAGGTAGATAAATTTCTCATCCATTTGCCTCATGTGCCGCCATTCCTCTGATGGAGCTCAAGGTTGGAGGAAAAGGCACCTTTCCCCCATAAGCGATTGTGAACATATGGCACGGGCGCAGCACAGGAAGGAAGTGTGGAAATCGCAGGGAATGAGAGTTTGGATTAATGCGTCTGAACTGGGCATGGTCAGACAAATCCAGCAGAACTGCTCTGCCAGGACCCCTTAAAGGCTCCAAACAGAGTGAGGGAAGGGTAGAGAGAGGTAAAGAAACTTTTAAACCTCTGCCATTTTTATTTCAAAGACAGGCATTGAAAGGGTCATGGGGTGTATGCTCAGCAGGAATGCTGGGTAAAATGAGGTGACCGAGTAGCTTTGTGGTCTCTCTCTCTCTCTCTCTCTCTCTCTCCTCTCTCTCTCTCTCTCTCTCTCTCTCTCTCTCTCTC
>JAOTRR010000038.1:10908354-10927972 GCA_028570945.1 Gogo arcuatus
CTCTCTCTCTCTCTCTCTCTCTCTCTCTCTCTCTCTCTCCCTCTCTCTCCCTCTCCCTTTTTTTTCTGGGTTGTTCAGGCCTATGTGGATTTTTTTTCTTCCTCCACAAATTTTTTGGAGCTACTTTTTCCTCATCACGACTCCCACAGATTTAATACAACAGTTATTTGGCTTCCCAAAGACAGTCATGGCTGTAGTTATTTAAATATCCAGGTATCTGAACTCCTCTTAGTATTTGTTTACTTAATCGGGTATGGCATACCATAAGGCATATGTAATGTGGAACTAAAAGTAAAATAATGCTTTGTGTATTGTGTGTCATGTATCAGACGGAGCCTTAGAGAATGGTAACAAAGATTGCATCTCACATCAAGTGCAATGGTGACTTATAAGGGTTTTTATTTTTATTTTTATTTAAACTGCAGTACTAGTAGGTAATTGTCAGCAAACTCCCCTACTCCGGAAATTGCTGATATTCTGAAAGTGGAGCATTAGATTAACCAGACTACAAGTTTAGCAACATGCAAAATATAAGGCTACTGTTTTGTTAGTCTATTTTGCATTTTTAAGCTGTTTATTCTGAGTTTGTGATATATTACAGGCACATTACACTGCTTTGTATGTGGCTATTTACCATATATATGGGCTATAGATCATTTGTTGCCATTTTTGTAATCAAGTTATGAAAGGTATAAAGTTATACCAAGTAAGTATGAATCATCAATCACTTGTGATTGAATGTTATTCTATTTTCATATTCAAATAGTTTAATGTTATTCTATTTTCATTTTAAACAATTTTTGTTGAAATATTTTAGCAACTTTTAAAAAAAAAATGGGCATCTTGGAACAGCAAGAATTGTTAGAATTATTTGCCTATTGTATTTTTTTTCTTGCATTTTCTGATTTATAGAATAGATTAGCATACAGTGAAGTATATAGCCATGTCATGCTATAGTTTGACTGTTATAATGCATTTAATAGGGTGACATAAGGCCAGTAATGTATAAATTATTTACACCATGTCTGTCTGTCTGTGTCAGTCAGCTGGCATGAGAGTAGCAACCCTTGGGAGGTGCCTTTGCAGTTAGCTCTGGGTGACCATGCATGCTGGCACGATAAACAGTTAAACGCATGTTTATTGCTCAGTTCCTGTGGGAACCGATCAAGTTAAAGTCCCTTGGCAGTTTCCAACGCATGGCTGCCTTATGTTGTGTGGAGGGCAGCGGTGTGCTGTGTGGGGGGGACACACTAAGCGGATGTTTTTTTATGACTGGCTGCCCCACTCAGGATTTGAAACAACAACAACACAGTCTTATAAATTATTCAGCTTGTACAGGGTGTGTGTGACAAAACACATGCTGTAACTGAATATTGCAACGCTGGACCCAAGTGCATCTGCAAATCGTCTGCATGTTTGTGTACATGTCACTAACACAAGCTCAGAAACCCAAACCGTGCTGGGTAGCAGCTCAGGAAGTCAGGGAATGAGAGGCTTTGCAACCTTCGCAGTCTCTGTAAACAGATGTTTCGTTCTTGTGTGGTGACTTGTGTGTTACGCTCCTGTAGCTTAGCCACAACTAAGCTTACTCTTTCCATGCAGGAGAGAGTGCTAACCCAGAAATATCACATTACATCCAATGAGAACAGTTTGACACCACAAGGGAAGCAGTTTTCAGTTAAACCGCAGTACCTGATTGCCTGTGTGCCTCTGGAGACACCACCATCTTCCAGCCAAGTCACAAGAAATATGAACTTACAGACACGTGGTGGAGTACACCTGAGCCCAGCACAGCCACACCGGCTTGCCTAAGCCTCCACCTCAAACGCACGTGTGCGTGCGTGTGTGTGTGTGCGTGTGCACGCACACACCAGGAAAGACGATGGAACCGAATATCTCTTACCATGTGTTGTTTTAAAAACTTTATAAAAATATTTACCTTTTCCCTGGAGTAAACAGAATTTACCTTCAACGCTGTGTTTGCTTTGCTAATGTTTGAAAGTCTGACAAGTATAATATACGACTTTGGTAAAGTTGTTTATCATTTTATTTGCCAGACGAGCCTCTTGTTTATGGTTTTCTGTGCTCTGAGTAAAACTGCTGAATTTAGGTTTGGTGAAGTGCATGAATCGTGTTCTGTATGCTACGCTTTTTTAAAATTTATTTAGTTCTTCAGCTGCTGGGTAACATTCCTGTTTTCAAGTGAGTGAGTGACACTGAGGGAAGTGTTGCATCTGGTGAAAACCTCTTTGCATTTTGGATGTGTGTTAGTGTGATGGTATGGGTGAATATGGTCATTCATGAGGGAAGGGGATTGTACGATGTATCGATTTATCAAAAACCTATTAAAGTATAAACACTTATAAATGTTGTCCACTGTGTATACGTCCCTGTGGGTAAGCCTGTCCGTTCTGTGTCCATACACCCCTGAGCAGTTACTTCTACAAGGCAGGAAGAGACACACTCACAATCCACGTTAATAGGAACATCTGTACACCTGCTCACTCAATTACCCAGTCAGCCAGTCATGTGCCAGCAGTGCAGTGTATACAATCATGCAGATACAGGTCAAGAGCTTCAGTTCATGTTCACATCAGAATGGGGGAAAATGTGATCTCAGTCGCTTTGACTGTGGCATTGATTGTTGGTGCCAGATCAGCTGATTTGACTATTTCAGAAACAGCACAACAGTCTCTAGAGTTTCCACAGAATGGTGTGATAAACAAAAAAATATCCAATGAGTGGGAGTCATAGATGAGAGAGGTTAGGAAATGGCCAGACTGGCTGACAGGCACCACTCTTTACAACCGTGGTGAGCAGAAAAGGATGCGCAGCAAGTCAAACCTTGAGGTAGATGGACAACAGCAGATGATCAGACCAGACCAGACCAGAGGTCCTTATAGCAGAGTTGAGCAGAATCCTACACCATTTAGTGTCCTGAATACCCAGTAAGAGGCTGTTAGGATTGACCCAGCGAGTTTGGTAGCTATACAGCTTGCTGGTGCTGCATTAATGGACTATTATGGTATGAAAAGCTTATGTACTCTGTTTCCTCTAATACAGTGTAGCTAATCCAAAATGAACTGTTTATCCTCTGTATTTTCTTCATCATATTGAGTTGACAGGTTAAGTGTTGAGGTTTGGCTCTGCTTTAGGCCTGGACAGACCTGAACAGAAGAATAATGTGTCTGATATGAGGACATGTCAAAAACCTGTCAGGACTCATGCAAGAAGTCCTGACATAAATCTGTACTTGTGTCAGGATTAGAATGTGAAAGTTCTGGCTTTTAGCAACAAGGCAATTGTGATTTTTTTTTTTTTTTTTTTTGGAAGAGGAGGATTTTCTGTAAAACAACCTCCATGTTGACTGTATTGAACTATTTCAAGAAGTGAGCTCTCTTCCATTGATAATGTCTCTTGTGTGTATATATACCTGGTTATTTGTAGGCTTACGGGACACAAATGTTTGCATTCCAGTGATCTACATTTTGTGAAAAGTCTGCTGTCTCTCTGTTTCTCCTCAGGTAAATCTGAGAGACCTTCATTTTCTGCATATGGGAGAGAGCCAGGTGTCTCTGGATGTCAGGTAAAAACCTCATTCCCAAATTTATCACGTTTATCTGGTGTCTTATATCCTGTTTACTGATTCTTAAATCATTGATGCAGAAAATATCATCACATGATTACTGTCAGCCTTAGACAGGTTTTTTTTGTCCCTTACAGTCTCATTGGATATCTGCACTTCTGTTTTCATCAATTCTGTTTTTAACAATTAAACTTTAGTAAATGTGTTCTGTCAGAGTAAAATTCAGTCCCTCACACTGATCTACAATGATTTTGATCACAATTCTCAGCTCATATTCCAGCATAATTTATCTCACACATTTGAACAACTACAGCATATTTATTGCGAATACGGGACACCATCGCTGAGAACATTCATCGCTTTGTGTCAGTTACTAGTTTTACTTGAGCAGCACACAACATGAAAGAAGAAATCATAACTATGTTAATGATCCCTCACTGGCACAATGTGGCAGATGTAACCATTCAGCCTTATAATGGAAAAGAGGCTTTAGAGTGTCACTGAATTGGAAAAGGTTTGTGAGGTGTTGTCATTTGCGGTATCAATCAGCTGGCCTTTTCCAGTGAAAGTGCAGCGTTCTTGGCCATGTCCGTGTTGTCTCTGTTATTTCAGACTTTTTAAAATTATTGGTCCTATTTGTGATATGATTGAGTTAAAGATTAGGTAACTGCAGGTACCCTGTCCAGTCGCTTATACAGCTGGCTGTCAGGCTCACTGGAGGTAGGTGGCAGAATGTTTTCCCCAGCAGGCCTGCAGTGGGCTGGAGATGAGAAGAAGCTGCCTGTGTGAGACTGAGTGATTACAGCGTGTGTAAACAGGTCTGAGGGAGAAAGAGAAGGAGAGTCCTGCTGCATTGGATGGAGAGCAGGAACATGACTTTCAACACCACCATTAATGCAGGGTCACTGAGCCCGGCCAGCTCTAGGCTCACAACCACACAGATGTTCTAAACAAAGGCAGGATTGTGTGGGAGAGCTTCTCTCTCGCACTCTCGCTCTCTCTCCCTCCCTCTCTCTCTCTCTCTCTCTCGCTCTCTCCTCTTTTTCCTTCTCGCTCACTCAGGCTCTAGTTTCATTTCTGATTGGTCAGTCAAGGAGTGCTCTCATAGCACCACTTCTCGTGTATGCTGTTTTTCTTTCTGCATGACAATTGGACACGAACTGGTCCTTATGCAGCATATTAGCATCGTTTCTGCTCTAGGATCAAACTAACATGCACACCTTATGTTACTGCTACAGGTTAAAGCTAACCTTAGCTGGTGGTGTCACTCCTAATGACCCTTACCTAACCTTCACCCAGTCCTTACGCTGGTAACTAAAAGAGCCACACACACGCGTACTTTTAAATGCTAGCCATGCAGCATGCGGTTACAGGCGGGTGAATGGTGCTAGTCAGCGTGAGTGAAAACACTGAGGGCTCTCCAGAGCTGTTGCTCCATTCATAAAAGAGCTTTTTGAAAGAGAATGCCAGTTCAGACATTTTGGTGTGGGAACTAGGGAATTTATGCTGGCCTGCAGCTGCACAGATCAGAGCTTGGCGTGCACACAGTTTGTCTAGTCGCTGAAGAAAAACAGGAAGACCAAAAAAGCTGTTTGGTTCCTGAGAGAATGTAGGAAGAATGTAGGGCTGCTAAACTGCTATATTAATAATGTAAACTCCTGTGAGACTATCAATAAGTCATCTACATCATGTGATGTAGATACAGGCGAAGTTCAGGTGCAACGATTATAGGGTGCATAGATGTTTCTGCGAAGCATGGTTATAAAGAGTTGAGCTTTGCAAAAAGTATTTTTTGTCATTTGCCAGAAATAGTAATGACTTAAAGGCAACAGCAGTCGCTCAAGTGTTTGACAGAGGGGCAATCAGTGACAGGATTTTCCCCAAAACTAAGCAGCCAATTGTTTATGTGGTTTGTCATCATGCACAGGCTCTGTGCTTCACTCAGCGAGGTGTTATTGCATCATTTCAGTATGATGTAGATTACTTTGTGTATAATGAGTCACATATTCAAACTGTTTGAGCCAGCTGAGCCCCTGTATTTCTCCAGGAAGAACAGTATTTGCAGTTTGTACCTCTAACCAGGTTTTCCTTCATAGATCTCCATGTTAATGGCATATAAATTAATATCTGAAGTCAGTAAAATATTATGTTTCACATTGTATATCCTAATCTGTCCATTGGTCTAAAATATTTAGCTAAGTTTAAAACTGCAGAGACAATTGACATAATCTGTATGACTTCCATCTGAACGCTGCAGCAGGTGTGCACTCAAGATGACAGAGCAGAGGTTTAACGCTATAATTTTCTTCTGATTATCGTCTCTGTCCTTTATATATTTCTGAGTTACGGCCTTACGGGGGACAGTCGTCTGACAGTTGTATTGTTTTGCACTGCAGTGAGTTAAAACCTTGATCTAAAAAAAAACAATAAAATGACACGTGAACATAAGTGCACGTGATTGAGTGGGAGCGTTAGCAGGGATGCAGTTGCTGTAGCTGGTTGTCGACTCTGTAGGTAAGCGCTGGGCCGGTCTCCCGTGAGGAGGATTAGACTGATTAATGCTGCAGGTTGCAGTTGACAGATGACTGCCATTATCCCCACAAATCTGCCTGACATTTCGCAGAAGAAGGCGATCATTCAGAGGGGTGGAGATCTGTAGAGCTGCTGTATGAATTTACAGATTACACATATTCACTGACTCGCTAATTTGTAGGAGAGAAATTGACTGTGTAGCATCACTTTTTAATGACTCAAGGGTGATTTTTGTCACTTTTTGCTCAAAGTATGCTGCCATAATGGATACATAACCTTTATGCATTTATTTAAATGCATTACAGGCATTTAGCAGACGCTCTTATCCAGAGCGACGTACAAGAATTCGCTCTGGTGCGACTTATATACCCTGGTGCCCAGGAGAAGCAGCTTTCGGGTCCAAGCTATTAGGGCAAGTTGGTTTAAGAAAGAAAAAAACTTAGGAGCATAACGGATATTCCTGTATAAACTTAATGCACTTTACAGTGGTGAAATATTATGTTTCACATTGTATATCCTAATCTGTCCATTGGCCTAAAATATTTAGGTAAGTTTAAAAACTGCGGAGAAATTGACTGTGTAGCATCACTTTTTAATGACTCAAGGGTGATTTTTGTCACTTTTTGCTCAAAGTATGCTGCTATAATGGATACATAACCTTTATGCATTTATTTCAACTTTATTGAGTCTTAAGCCAGTGTTTTTCACTCTAAATCCAAGGTGCTTTTATTTTTATTGAAGCACAGCTTGTCTGTATGGAATCTTTAAATAGGATTTGTCTCATTTGAAATCTGAAGCCTTGGTAATAATCCATTCTTTTCTTTGATTAGTCCTCTATTGGTCTTTCATCATAATGCGGTCTCTTGGCTGTCTCATGGCCAAAACGACAAACTGCTAATATTGCTGTAAGGGTTTAATATCATTGAACAAAGGCAGCACTAGTCAGTCTGCTGTACCATGTCAATGTCAGTGTGCCAGGCTACGTGACAGCTTGTCACTTTGGAGAGCCTCTTTCCCCCCTTATTTCTCCTGCAGTTAAGGAGAGGCTGCCCTGATTCTCACACGACTTGATGGCCTTCAATTTAATCTGCTAAAATCAGGAATCTAGCTATTCCTGGGCACAAGCACAGTGATCCTGCTCTGTGGCCCCTGTGGCGTTTGATTACGACTTCTATCTGACTTTGATTTGAAATTAGTAGCTAAATACTCTGTGTGGCATACCATGTGCTAGTAAGGCGTTAGGTTACGGAGTTATTTTATTTTGGTATCTACTGTGCACTGAAATTTTATTAGGAAATAATACTTGGACTTTCTCACTTTTATAAAATAAATAACACAATTTATGAAACTAAAGCAGGAACAGTGCTTAAGTTTTATAAATTGATTTACATTATGGAGTGACACTTTGTGACCTGCATGTTATAAAAAAGGTCATTTTGTATACCTGTGCATACATTACATACATAGACTTTATTTTCTTAAATTTAAAAAACGTATTTTTCCCCCTCAATTTGTTTATACCTTTTTTATGTTTAACAATAGTTTGAATACATTTTCATTTTTATTTCATGTTGTTTTGTGATAGTGCGTTATAGCTGTGCTTTGATGTTCAGTATCTCTCCTCATTCCTTATTCTTAAACCTTCCAAACCATTAAGATAATTGTGCCATGGTTGTAATTGGCCTCTTAACCCAGTTTGCTGAGGGCAGGCCGCTCAAGTGGATATCACTTTAAGATACGACACGCTTCAGGACGACCAAAGAAGGAGTGTACACTAATCTCCTGTTTATCAGACTCTGGGTTAGAGCTACTGCACCGTCTCTCTCTCTCTCTCTCTCACATAATTGGCTCTCAGCCTGTGAGTTAGTGGCTCTGTCTGTCAGATCTGTGGGTTGTGTAACAGCCGCTTTGTCGAATTAAGCCAATGTGTGTTTCAGAGGACACAACAGCTTCTGAGACTCCTTACACACACTCACACTCACTCCCGCACTTCCTCTCCTCCTTCCTCTGTCTCTTGGCCTCATGTCCTCGGCTGTGTGAGGATGTGCCCCAGGGCCTTGATCACACCTGATCAATAACAGTTCACCGCCTGCTGGAGCAAAGGCAATCGCTAGGTCAGACTGATTGGATCGATTTCTCCTTGGACTTAACTGAGTCTGCTGACATGGCCACATCAATTAGAGTGCTCCAAAGGGAATTAAAAAAGATGGAGGAAAGAAAAGCTGAAAGTCAAACATTGTTTCTAGTTGTAATAAATCACTAAATCAGTTTTGTTTCATTGTATGAATAATCCCCTGAATTGTATTTTCTCTGGTAAGAGAATATTGTGCTCTGGAAACTAAACTAAATCTGACTTGGTGATTGCTTCACTTTTTTCCTATAAATTCCTCAATGTTTTATTTGTGTCCCTGCAGTCCACTCTGCGGTCAGACATGGGATTGGCCAGCCCAGGACCTGTGACCACAGCCGGAAAGTCATCAACTCCTTTTTACTCCTTCACAGGCTCCAATCCACGAAGACGCTCTCTCCAGGACTCCTCTGCTCTGGGTTTGTATCTGCCTATTCCTCTCAGGAAGTTGGTTTGCTATGTACTTGTGGTGCCAGTGGGGAAAGGTGGTTACAGGCAGGTTGTAATGGTTTAAAATGTTTCTCAGTTATAAATCCTGTTATTTGCATGATACTTTGGGGGTGGGGGGGATACCGTTTTGTGTAATGGAAATGGCTAGTTTCTGCATTTGAAGCTTCAGTTTACATTTTTTCAGCACAGAAATAGCTATGCTCCCTGCCAGACCAAAGCTGCTTTGCTCTGATCCTTTTTCTTGAAAGACAACTCTTGAAGTATACATAGTGTATACAAGGCTGCTGTTGGTTACAGGTAATGGGAAACTTTCAGTTCGATTGCTGTTCCTCTTGCAGGCAGCAGAGGGCTCTAAAAATGACACACTGCTCCTTTAATGCAACATGAAAACAAAAATATGTTTACTAATGCATGTTTTGGTGTTTATTATGCTTTTAGTCTAGTGATATCACCGAAATATAATACAGATATATCAAACTATGTTACAGCTTTACTGTGTCTCTTTCAAGGTGTTTCTTCAAATGTTCTTCTTAATGTTGTTTCATCTCCCCTCAGATCCTCTACAAACAAAGAAAGTACGCAAGGTTCCCCCTGGCCTGCCATCGTCTGTGAGTCGAGCTTCGTTTTTACCAGTCTGCTTTTATAAACACACACAGACACAGACACACACACACACACACACACACAGACATGCTTAATAAAAGCTGTTGATGTCTCAGCCTTTGGATGTACTTTGTTTTCATCTCTTCAAAGTCATCCTCCACCACGGTGGTAGCACTGAGTGTTCTCTCTCTCCGTGTGTGTGTGTATGCGCGGCATGAGGGCTGCCACTGTTTTGCTAATCAGGCCTGTTTTACTGAGTGTGGCTGCAGGAGCGAGGTGTATGTAGGATGGCTGATTGATTTGTGGTTCTGCCATGCGACTCTGAGGCCTCCTCTATCTCTGGGTCTCGCGGGAGTCAGTCTCAGGGCCTTAAGCTGTCATAGCCCATCCCCACTGCTGCTCTTTTGATGTTTAATTAGTCATTATGTTGCCTGAACAGGAGGACAGGCAGAGATTAATAGTGGCGAATTGGGCAAAGTTTCCATGGGCGATAATCCCACAGCAGAGCAGCAGCCATTAGGATGCAGAGGAAGTGCGGAGCTCAGCTTGCCTCCGCCTGCGCCGCCTGCCTCATTAATATGCATCAATCACACAGTCAGCTGCTGATTGTGAGGAAGCCCAGCGCGTGGTGAAAGCCTCCATTAAGGCGCTAGTAGCAGCAAACGGTTTTGTCAGAGTTTTGTCAATGCTTTTACAGAGGGATTTTTTTCCATACTAGAACAAAAGAAGGGCCTTTGATAAAAGTGGCATGGTGATGGGATTTGCCTTTGGTAGCTTTCGATATGCGTGCCGCACCATAACTCCAACCAGTAAAAAAAGTCAAGCATGGGACATAAAGGCGGAGTTGTGGAGGATTTTTGTGGGGGGGGGTTTCTGTCTGCAAAATTTGTGTTTGAATACCAGTTTGCATTGAACAGAGAGTACGTGCAGGGTATTATGGGAGGACATGCAGCACTTTCTTGCTTATGCAAGCAGTGTGAATAAGAGAGGAAAACAGGAGGGGGACGAGAGATTGGTTGCCTTGCGGGGTACGTCTCTTTGTTGTGTAAATGGACGTTAGGCTTTTATTTGTCAGTGCTTAACACATGGGCGCAGGTGCACTTGTGTGACTCATAACTCAAAGCCGCCCAATTCAGAACAGGGCAAAGCAGTGACATGGCAGAGGATAAAATACAGCAGCACTCTGCACCTCACTCCTTAACAGTGATAAGACACCAGGGTTCGCCGTATTCTCACTTTCTCAAGAGTGTGTGAGTGACGGACGGGGGAGTTAGTTGGAGGCCAGGCTGCATACTGAGTCGTGTGTGAAGGTTCTAGGGAGCATCAGTGTGTCAGTCGTGGACAGTGGTGTGTTTGAGCAGCATGCGTTTGAAGCATCCTCTGATGCATAAGGAATCTGGCTGTTTGAAGGCACTGGCGAGCACGCACACCTGCAGAGCCATGCTGTGTTTCTGGTGCAGCTGTGTGTGTGTGTGCGTGCGCGTGCATGTGTGTGAGATCGCAGTCTGCAGGGTACCTGTATGGCGGGAATGCAGCTGCAGATGCCTGAGAAAGCTTTTGCTTGTGTAAGCACCAGAGCCCCACTAGAGGCCTGAATAGCTGCTTGATAAACAAAATGAACACAATGCGTCCCATCATTAATCCCTCCACAGGGAACACACTCTTATTTATTTCTTCCCCCTACACTTGCGCTACCTCTTCCTACCTTACCTAAAAATACCTTAACTATTTACATTTTAGCCTCGTCTACATTTCGTAAGGATGGGGGCGAACATGTGTATTTTTTTTTTTTTTTTTTTTTTTTTTTTTACAAAAGTAAATATTTATGGGAACATCCGCATTGTACTCCAGTGCTAAGGCAGTTTTTAAGATGCAAGGTTTAGGAAGAGTCTGAAGAAGCGGTTTGAGAATTTACAAATGTTTATAACCATGTTCATTTTGTGTACAGGGCTTTTTTCAGGATGGAGAGGGGACAGAAGCCATATTAACCCTTTTTTACACTGCCTCAAAATTTTCAAGCTGATACTGAACACTAAAAATGAGCCCAATGTCTGTGTATGAATTAGTTTAGAAATAGGATTAAACAGATAATTTATTGAGTGTAAAATAATGTTGACACTTGGCTCATGTTTATGGATTGGTATGTCTTCATTTGCAGAATATAAAGTCCTAAGATATCATTATGCCTGAACGTGAAAGCACTTGAGTATCCCTTTCCCACCGATAAAGCACTTGTGACAATTCTCTTTCAGCAAAACGGGCTGTGAGGTTAGGGGCTTGGTGCTGTCGCCATGGCAACAAGTTATACTCAATGACCGTCATAAAGGGTTCAACTGGAATAAATGGTAAATAGGCAAAATCAGTAACAAAGTCTGTCATATTGTGTGTAATTGTTTTTGTTGAGTTGTCTGCTCTGTATAGACGCTGAAGGATTTGACTTTCGATGATTCAATGTGTTGTCAGTTACTAGAATAAGAATTTGTTAACATTTTATACATTACATTACATTACAGGCATTTAGCAGATGCTCTTATCCAGAGCGACGTACAACAAGTCGCTCTGGTGCGACTTATATACCCTGGTGCCCAGGAGAAGCAACTTTCGGGTCCAAGCTATTAGGGCAAGTTGGTTTAAGAAAGAAAAAAACCTAGGAACGTAACTGATATTCATGTATAAACTTAATGCACTTTACAGTGGTGAAATGCACATCGATGCTGTGACTTGTTCTCAAATCCTCCAGCTCTACACACAACGGCCAGAGTGCGATCATTGATGGTTGATGATAGAATGATTTACATATTAATTAGCGTGCACAGATGACAGACTGCTTCTCAGTTTAGGAACATGCAGGCATGTGGAAACACTGAAAAAACCAAGTTAAATAAAATTCAGCACAAAACAGATATATAACACTTATGCTTATTACATGCAGTCACCTTATGGTTAAAAAAAAAAAGTCGACCGAAAATAAAGGTGATAGCGAGACTCAAATAATATAAGTGTGATGCGAGAACGGACCACCAGAGCTTATAACCCAAACACTAGTCAATGACTGGCTGACTTTTTGTTGAGAGTGCTATATAATAGTCATGTACACTATATGGCCAAACAAATGTATGTGGACATCTAACCATAACACCCATATGAGGATTTTCCTCACTGTTGCCACAAAGTTGGGGACACACAATTGTCTAGAATGTCTTTGTATATAGCAATAAAAGTTCCTTTCAGTGGTACTAAGTGGCTAGCACAAACCTGTTCCAGCATGACAATGCCCCTGAGCACAAAGCAAACCCCGTGAGGGCATACCTTCCCAAGGTTGGAGTGGAAGAACTCGAGTGGCCTGCACAGAACCCTCACCTCAATCCCACTGAATGCTTTGGGATGAATTGAAACACCAACTTCATGTCAGGCCTTCTTGTGGGACATTAGTGCCTGACCTTATGTGCTCTTGTGGCTGAATGGACACACATCCCCATGGCCACGGTCCAAAATCTAGTGGAAAGGCTTCACCGAAGAGTGGAGGCTGTTGTAGCAAAGCAGCAAAGAAACTCCATATTAATGCCCATGCTTTTGGAAAGAGATGTTCAATTGTTAAGTGCCCACATACTTTTCGCCATATAGTGTGATTGGTAACTTGTTACGTTATATTAGCTACCACTTTAAACCTTAGTCAATTACATTTCCTGGCAACCAAAATATAGAACTGGGCAAACACATTGGAGTTTTACTTGCAATAGCTAGTACAGTAAATAATCTGTCTACCCCTGGGTTTGGCTGAGAACCAGGTAGAAATGTGTGACAGTTCATTAAAAGGTTTGCTCCAAACACCAGCACTGGCACTTGTTCAATGGAAAACACACACTAGCTGGTGAGAGAGTATAGCAATGAGTGTGTCATGGGTAGTCAGTCAGCAGCGGCTGCCGTCGGGCAGCTATTTGGGCACCTGTGCTGAAGGACCCAGCCTGACTGTCTGTCTGATACAGAGTGAAAAGGGAGAGTTCAGCATCTTATGCTATTGGCAAGAGAAGGTTTCTTGTTGGATTCATGCATGACTGTGAGGCTGGAGCTGTATAAATGTCCAGGCTTTTTTTAAGCGCCCTTGTCACCAGCTTGATGTGGCGATGAGCCAAAGGAGAGGAGTTAGGGTATGAATGAGAGTGGGGGAGACTACTTGCACGGTCAACTCCCTTCTGGGTCTTTTGCAAGTGAGAACCCTGGCTGTGAATGACAAAAAAGATTGTCATTTGCTCTTGACATATCACTCAGACCCTTGTTTGGGTGCAAGTTGCACTGCTTAGGCCACGGGGAAGCGGACTAACACCCAGCTCTCCTCCTTAACATTGCATCTAAGGACACTGAGAGGTGTGTGTGTGTGTGTGTGTGTGTGTGTGTGCGTGTGCACGTGCACGCGCGCTTCCTGTAGAGAATCTACTGCAGCTCCTACTTTCAGAAACACTGAGCTGGATTTTTGACTAGACAGCCATCTACAGGCAGCCGCAGCATGTGCAGGCTGCAGGCGCGTGTGTATGTCTCTTTGAAGCTAGGGCCCTAATGCAGGGTCAGGACCTGACTGAGCAGGCCCTGCAGAGATGGACAAGCCTCAGGATAAAACGGCCCACTAAAGCTGTATAAGAATAACTCTAGAGATTGAGGTTTGATGTGGTTCTTTCATGTGGCCACTGCTCTTTGTTCTTTAAAGAATCACTGTTCTTTTTGTTTTGTACTTCATCAGTGCTGTGGGCTTTTGGTCTTGCATTTCTGTTAAAAAATAAAGTGTATTCCCCACCAAAAGCTTCTTATGGAGTCATTACATGACAGGCATTGCATGTCTTAGAGAGTACATCACACTCGTATTCCTTTTGGAAGACTTCAATTCTCTAATTTTCCAGAGCTGTTGAGTCATCACGTCTCTGCTTGCAGGTCATCAGGTCATAATTCCTCCACCAGGGGGCAGTGGTCTTAGTATATTTTTGGATACATTTCTGTGTTAGTGTGCATGTTGGACGGACATGTGTACACACGGTCTGCAGGGAGATGAGCTCATCAGATAAGTGATTAGATAGATGCTTGTGGTTTGACTGTCTCTGATCCTGAGCAGAGATGTGCCCGCCTCTGGGAGCGCCACTGTTTATCTGGATTTGGGCTGCTGAAATTTACCACTGACAAGAGAAGCCCAGATAATGGAGGTGACAAACAGCTCAGGCCCATGCTGCTTTCATCTACGAGAGGGAGAGAGAGGGAGGGGAGAAAAAGATCAGTTGGAAGAACAGAGAGCAATGAGATTAGACTCATTACTCACATTCCACTCTGTTGTAAATTATTTACGCAGGGAGGGTATGTGTGCAGATACATGTTCATAAGAGTCAGTGCACGCATGTTCCCGATTCTGCTACCAAAGTCCTGCTCTGTCAACAGTCAGCTCTGAATAGTTTAAGCTGTGGTGGATGTAATGTTGTTGCTGAGCTTGCGCCTGGTTTGTACCTGCACATGAAGTTTTAGGTCAGAAGGCAGGTGGATGTAGGGTAACTGGCTGAGGCCCATTTTAATTGGTTTTCATCCTGCTTGCCTTTGTGCACTGGCACAGTGACAGACAGGTCAGACATAGACAAACTGCTTGGCAGGTTACAAGGTATGTCGTAGTGTATCCTAGCTTTGGTTTGATTTTCAGCCATGTAACAACAACCTTACATAAGAACCATGTTTGGATATCTACTTATACCAGTCCCCCAGTGTTTAACAGCAGCAGGTCATTTATCACAAGCAAGCTCAGAGGAAGACTGAAATGGAAACAGCTTTCCTTAGTGTAGTCTAGTGAACAGCATTCCTCAGTTCATTAAAAGCATAATATTCACTAATAAAATAAAACAAAACAAAAAATGTGTGTAGTTGCAAGAATGAGGAATGTAAGTGTGGACCCTCTCATAAATCCTGGGGTTTAAAGGGTTAAAGAAAACAAATAATTAAAAAAGAAATCATATTTCATTATTGGACCTGTGTGCGTTTGTGGTGAATGAAGAAACATCTGGTTCTCAGGTCTGGGTCTCCTTTTGGCAGCTGGACCACTATAGGGTGTGTGTGTTTACTTAATAGAACAGTGAAACTGACTAGAGTATCCATATTAGCCATGATTCTTAAGCCAACACACCACTGAAACTGTGTGCTGGTCTTGCTTTACTTAACTAGCAAACCTTTTTAACAAATGTTGTTCATATCCATTTGGTTAAATGCTGAAATCTGAAATGTAATCTGATATCTGAGCTTCCTAATACACTGCAGATGCTAAATATAGTTTCTTAGCATTACCGTATTTAGTTCATAATTGTAATTGCCAGCAAAAAAGTTTGTTTCCACTAATTCATGATAGCGATATTTAATTTCAAGTTTGATTGCCACCATGCACTATTATTGCTTTTGTTTTTTTTTGTTTTTTTTTATTAATGTCAGTCATCTGACTAAAGTGTTGAAATGGATGCATCATCTCAAAGCTCCTGATCATCTTGGTGCTGGAGCTGAACTGATATTGCCAGCTGAGAAACACCTTTTTTGTGGGGGAAATTCATGGAACAGTTCCAGATTTGGTACGTAATGACACGGGACCTTGCTGGTGGAAAAGCCCATTAGCAGTAGAGTTTGCGAACAGGCTGCACGCTTGAGTTATATTTTATGTGTAACTACATTTGTATCCACAAGGAGGCAGGTCAGAGCTGAAACAGCTGATGGCTCTCTGTCAACCTGTAACATGTTAGCGATTTCAGTAACTATTTTGGGAAGTTTATTTGTCACTGTAGAGCGAAATGCAGTCGTCATATAAACACAGGTGATTGTGCACAAGTGTTTCTGTTGTTGTAGTTGTGATGGTGTATTCAGTCTTATGACGTTGCATCACATTGAGATTTAGCAGTAACTTCTGACGATGTATACGACTGACGCTCTCATGCTTGGCGGATCCCATCTTCACCAGCCTACAGCTATTGCTGTGTATCGGTGCCACCAAGTGTTCACTTGTGCAGCCAAATTCAATAAGTCTGCCTTGCTCAACGGAACAAAATGTTCCAAATTCCTTTTCAACCCTGTGAGACTAAAGCACCTCTGTACTATGGACACTTGGTATGTCCATGATTTTCTCTGCTTCTAGTTAGTCACTCCTTTTTTTTTTTATTGTGTCCTTTCTTTTTCTCCCCTATTGTGTCTTCTTCAGTGAATCCATAGCTCTTGCGATTGTTGCAGTGTATCAGTGTGATAGCTGGTATCGTCTAAATTTAACATGGCCGCTGTTTTTTCATTAGTTGCTGGAACAATATGTTCCTCATGCACTAACCTCATTTTCAATCCTGTGAGAATAAAACCGTTCTATATTGTGAAGAATATGGACATATGTCTATGATTTTCTCTGCTTGGGGTGTCCGGGATTTTTTTTTTTCCTTTTTTCTTCACTGTCTCTTCTTGGTGGTGCATTCCTTATCTGGACTTGGTTTTCGGAGCCTTCAAACACACTTCTATCATGGCACCCGCCCTCAAAGCATCAACTTGAAATGACTCCAGATTTTAAAACGGTACCAGCCTGTCGATTTCACGGCCTTGGAACGGTTTAAAAGAGTCTCGCTTGGAGAAGAAAGAGGGATAAATAATAATGGAATTAGGGGGGAAAACATAAAGTATCGTTTTCAGAGAGGGGGTGGGATGGCGGGATGTCTTTCATCTTTCCATAACAGTAATGTTGTGAATGGGTCTAGGGGGCAGTGTTTGGGCCAGCACGCCTGCAGAGACACACATGAAAGAGCGGGTCTGGCTAGAGTGGGCTTTAAAGGGACTCGCCGTAGCACACAGCACTCCCTCCCTCCTCACCACAGCAAGAGATGTCTCTCTCTCTCTTTCTCTCTCTCTCTCTCTCTCTCCCCATTTCCATTTCTGTCCTTCCTTTTCTGTGTCTTCCTCTCTTCCTACCTAAATTGTCCACAGCCTTGGCTCCCCCCTTTCCTCCCTTCGTGTGTGTGTGTGTGTGTGTGTGTGTGTTTGTGGGGGGGGGACTCTGACTGTTTGGGTTGTAACCCCCATGGCTGTGTACAAGAGGCCCACGAGGGGGACTGAGAACTGGTTAAAGAAAGGGAGCTGTGTGTGTGTGAGAGAGAGAGGAAATTGAGCAGCGCTGTGAGCTTGCTGTCAGGCCCGACTCCTTTGCAGCTGTTGGATGTGTTCAACAACTCGCTGTGTTTTCCGTGGCCACATGGCGGGAAGCCTACTGAAACAACACTACTGACTTCAAAGTTCACTTCGGAGCAAACTCGGTGTGAATTCATGTTCCAGTACGCGGCCTATAAACACACACACCAGGTAGTTTGACAGTTTTGATTTTTTCATTGAGTGAGTGAAAAGTCTTTGGTGAGTAAGTCTCATGTCTGGACCCAGCCCCTCCTGATGTGAACAAAAGAGCTATCATCTCAGTGCTGAAACCTGCTTTTAAGTTATTTAGTATAGTGATGAAACATTAGGTCAGACAATTTTCCCCTCCTGTCTGAAAATCTACTATTTTACTCATCTTTTACTTAGCTACATTCATGCATTTGTTTTCAATCCCTCCCCCATTTCATTTTTTTTGGGGGGGAAACCACTAAACCACACTTTCCCCCCCATGCTCCCTCCCTCTCTACACTCCCTCCCTCTTTCTCCACTCCTTTTGGCTCAGCACTTACGAAGCTTAGGGGACAGAGGCCCCTCCCCCCTAACCGCCGGCTAAAATGGTTCAGCCCCGCTTTGCATAAGGTCTCTGAGTAGATCCATGTGTAGAGGCCAAGGCTAAAGGAATAAGTGTGTCTCGAACCGGTTGGATGTATGCCTAGGGAGCGTTAGAGGTTTTCGTGGTTGTGTGCTGCTCTGAGACGGTGCACTTGCTGAGCGTTGCTCAGTCTGAAGCTGAAGCTTTATCATGTATTGCGCTTACCCCGTGCCTGGAATGGGCAGCAACTCTCTGATGTATTACTACAACGGGAAATCGGTGAGTGCTGTTTCTCTGTAGGGAGAGCAAGAAAGTGTGTGTGTGTGAATGTTTTATGCTTAGCTTTTCAGCCATTGGGTTTTGTTGTATTATGGAGAAAGGTATGTGCTGTGTGCTCTGAGCTTTAAGCAGAGGTAGGGGGGTGTGTGTGTGTGTGTGTGTGTGTGTGTGTGTGTGTGTGTGTTGCAGTGTGGGACCTTGTGACATGTTTCCATTACATCAGAAAGAACTGAGACATCAGTTCTCACTAAAGATTTTTTTAGACAAAGTGTAATTCTGGAGCTTTTTTTTTTTTTTCCAAGTCGTGATTGGTGAGGCAAAAATATCACTGTGCTTGAATACATTTCTTACGAAACACATAAAACGTATCGCAATATTTAGATGAGTATCAGTGAAACAGTTGTTTCATTACAAATAATTAAATAAAAAAAATCCATGTTTAAAATATATATTATTAAACAAGGAACACCTAATCAGAGTGTTATAAAAGTGCAGAAGAAATGGATCATAATATCTATATTACAGAGTCTTATTGCCCGGTCTTACTGTGTGTGTGTGTGTGTGTGTGTTTGTATATATGTGTGTGTGTGTGTGTATGTATGTGTTTAAGGTGGATCAAGCCCACTTCCCACTCTTGTGAAAATACAGAGATGTATTATAACGCAGTCACAGATCACTGCCTTGTCTCTCTTCATTGCATTCTCACTTCCGCTGACCTGTCAGCTCGATGGTGTGTAAATATAGTGTTGAGTTCAGAGTGCGAGTTTTAAATGGCTCCTCGGTCACCACTGATACTTGCTCGCAATAATAACAAGTGGGAGTATGGGAATGATTAAGGGAAAGAGGCTGTCTGTTGAGGTTAGACTTTCCTGTTTGCCAATTGAGCTGGGAGCAGCAGCGTTGCTGTTATTCCATCTGTTTTTAATCAGTCAGGCATTCTTCACTCTACAGGGAGCCTAATGGGACTCCTCCACCTCCCCACCAGTCCTAGCCTTTGATTTCTGCGTTCCTCAGAAAAACTTTATTTTGCGTGCCTCTGAGTGTGCACTTGGACTGGCACACGCTCTCTGACGGCTGTCTTCAGGAGGCAAGGTGCTGAGTCTCGCTGACAGTGGAGTGGAGAGAATGAGGGAGAGGTGTGTGTGTGTGTGCGTGGGTGGGTGGGTGTGTGTGTAAGAGAAAGCAAGCAGAGAGAATGTGTGTGACAGAGAGGGAGGATGAAAGAGTGTATAAATTCACACAACTCTGGTTATGAGGAGAAAAGTTCCCAGCAGAGTCTCTCTCTCTCTCTCTCTCTCTCTCTCTCTCTCTCTCTCTCTCTCTC
>JAOTRR010000038.1:10928072-10942056 GCA_028570945.1 Gogo arcuatus
CTCTCTCTCTCTCTCTCTCTCTCTCTCTCTCTCTCTCTCTCTCTCACACTCACTCACTCGCTCACTCACTCTCACACACATCTCAAGAGAATTCTCCGTCTGTTAGCTAAATTTAAGAATGAACACATTCCCTCTTGTCCTTAGCGTATTAGTTTTGTGTATTTAACGTATATATTACTGAGCAAAAATGTGTTATAATTTGAAAACTCTTTTCTTCTGTATATAAATGTAATTACATTTTCAGCATTAAGAGATTCACCTACTTGAGGCCTTTGACAGAGTCCAGAGACCTCATAGCCCATTACACATACCCCATTAGGCTCTTTGTTCCTGCAGCACAAAGCCCACTTTGATCTTTTTATATTAAGTATTTCCAGGCTTATATTGCAACAGAGAAAATGAGGAGCATGTGGGCACGCCCGGGTCAGAGTTTAACCTTGTAATCCAAAACAATTGGTAATTTCCCAATAAAATATCCCTTTCATCTTTTTTTAATAAGTTTATACCCCAAACATAAGATAAACAATAATGAAAAAATGAGGTTTATTATATGTCAGACCTCACATAGCACATCTCTTTGATTTGGGTGCTTTATGATCTTTAAGACGTTCTGGAGAGACCATGTCACACAGCAGTGTTTGTTAGTTTTCTTTCTGTATTTCTTAATGCCAAAAAACTTTACATCAAAAGTTGACCTTCAAATCAGTTCTTCTTGCCAAAAAATTAGCGTTCAACGTCAACATCGTGACGTTAATTATTGTAAATAATAAAGCGCCGGATTTAGATTTCTTTCTCTTTAAGATGTACCTGTTGGACATGGAAACCCTCAAGCTTTAAACTTTTAGATGATTCTAAAAGAACTTGGCTTTAAATGTCATACGTGTTGTGTCAGGACTGTGTGAGGCTGTACAATAGAGGTGCATTGTGTGTGAGCAGCATGCATTTTTGCTTTGCTAAGTGTGTGAGATGGGAGTTGAAAAGGAAAGCCCTCGGGCCTTAGTTTGATTCCAAACAAGTGACGGCAGAGACAGGATGTTCTGTTGTCACTTGCAGCCCTGCGGCTCGGCACGGTTTTGTGTGGGTTTCTCTTCAGCATTGCCCTGGTTTTTGCCTTCCGTTATCGTTTATTTTTAAGAGGATGTTTTCCCCCCCTCACTCTTACGTCTTTTAACCTCTGTCATTTGGTTTATCCGTGTGTTGACAGCTTAATGGTTTTTCCATGTGGTGTTGTGATGGGTATCGGGTAGAGATCAAAGGAAGGTGTTGGGGAGAGGAGCAGGGAAGGTGAGCTACACAGAGGAACCCTGCCCTATTTACATCAGCTGGCACACTTTCAAACTACTTGAGGGGAACAATACAACCACAGATATACAGTATTAGCATCCATCAGAACACCATCCTAGCATTAATGTTATTTTCAGGCTGCTATTAATCCTTTTCTTTTCCAATGACTTTAGGATAATTTTGTGTTCTTAGGATTAGTGGTTTGGTTTTTAGGATCAAAGTGATAAATAATAATAATTTTAAAAAACCCTCACGTTACGGGTGTGTAGATCAGAGTGTATGGGATGATTGACAGCCCTTTAATTAATGTCCTGGTCAAAGAGAACACACACCCTCTCTTTCTAGCTCCTGGTGGTGCCAGTGTGGGGCGCCCGGTGTTTTGGGGTGGTTTATTAATGGGTCGGCTGGTTAGCTCAAGCTAAAGAGGGCAATTAGCATTAACCTCAGCCATATGCTGTCCATTGAGCCCTGAGGGTGAGTCAAAGCCCAAATCTGCCGCTCCGTCTTGACCTGACTTCCCCGGGGAACTTCCACTGGCCGGGCCACATGTGTAAGCACACACAGTCAATCACATGGCACGACACTGCCGCCTCAGCAAGGTGCTTAGCCACATCCTGCTGGATAAGCTGTCTGAAGACTAGGGCTTTAGATGCTGATGATGCAGCTACAGGGCGTGTAGAGGTGTAAGACAGACACAAAGCGAGCTTGGATAAATCGGGCAAGCGGTTTTTCATCCCTGACGTGAAACATGAGCCTGTCAAAAGAAAGAAATTGTGGATTTATAATAATAGGGATGATTCATGTCAGATTTATCTCTCTGGCTGCTGATGTGTATTATTTGGGACATCTTGTTTTTGCACTGATGAGTTGAAAGGCAGGTCTTTTCCTCACAGCGAATGTGAAACACATTGAGCTGAACAGTCCATCTTGGCCATTGAAGTCACCTTGCCCATCTGGTTCATGTTAAACTGATTGGTTTTCACTAACGTGGCGATGCAATCAGCCCGTTCTGTGGCAGGTGAACAGAGGACACTGTTGTTGTGGCTGCACTGAGTTATGCCTGTCTCACTTAATGATGGATAATGAGAGAGATTGTCTTTCGGCAGCAATACTTAACCTTTACTCCCCTTTTCACTCTTCTTTCCTGTTTCAGTCCATTCTGTTCTGCTTTCCCCCTCTTTCTCTGTCTGTGGTGTGTGGAGCTGGTTTGGCCCCATCTGGAGTAGATGAAGTCAGAGAGCTACATTATGGGTTCTGGGTGGCTTTGATCCTCCTCTTCTGGGACGGGCACTGCTGCAGCTGCAACCACTGCACTGCTGGCCCAACCCAACCGAGCCCAGAGGGCCTAAAATACACACACACACGCACACACACACATGCACACACGCGCACATATATGTAAAGTACATGCATGAACAAACACGAGCACATATAAATAAATGGCCACACATGCATAGGAACACAAACCGTTTGTATTGTGTGTGTAGCAAGCATGCTTATCCATTCCATTGTGTTCCAATTAAGCTGTAGCACACGCACACACAAACCTCAAAGATAATCCTTTCCGTTTTCAACACAACGTCCAAGTTAGCCATCTGTTACATGATATAATTTGTATGTTGACTATGTGACATAGTTAGTTAGTTTTGTTGTTGTCTTCTAGGAAAGTCTTAATGTAAACGAACATTTAGACTTTGTGATAAGGATGTTTAGTGGTGTAAACCAACAACCTTGCTGTTCATTTCTTTTGCTGGATTTGGGTTTTTCTATCTCTTTTTAAACATCCTTTTGGTAATTATATAATAATTTTTAAACAAATTCTTGTAGTTTCTCTTTCTTTTTTAAACAATATTTCCACTTTTTGCAGGTTTATGCACCATCCCCAAACTCGGATGACTTCAACAGAGAGTCTCCTTCCTATCCTTCCTCCAAACCTCCCAGCAGTATGTTTGCAAGCACTTTTTTCGGTAAGTGTTTACTGTTTTTATTCTATGTTCTGACACTTATCACAAGAGGGTATGTATACAGGCATACACATACAGTCTGAGATATATAGCTTTTAATGTGAGGCATTACATTGCAGTTGCTTATTGTTAGTAGTAGCAGTAGTAGCATTATTATTATTATTATTATTATTATTATTATTATTATTGTTGTTGTTCATGGTCTGGGACTGGATTTCTATGGTAAAACCTGAAGTTTGGTTCTTTAAACAACCACAAAGAGGCACCTGCTCTGATTTCATATATCAACTCATTGCTTTGTCATTTTAAAATCCTTTTATGAGGACTTTTTATGGTGGAAATTTGTCGTTATGGTTTACCTCACTGTCTTGGCTTGAGCTAGATGGTAAGGCATCAATAAAATCTGAAAGGCTGTAACTCTTATGTGATTGTAATCAAATTCACGGTTTCCTCATTAATCAGACGCAACCCACAACTCCTCTGACCCATGGAACTCGTCCAATGGTATAAGCCAGCCAGGTTATGGGGGAATGCTGGGAGGATCTTCATCTCACATGCCACACTCTGGAAATTACAGCAACCTGCACTCTCATGACCGCCTGGTGAGAATATCACACTTCTCCACACTGCTACTTACACTTTGAGCTTTGCAAAGTACACCTTCAAATTAAAGTCAAAGCAGTGAGGGTGCTGATGCTCACACATGTCTACACTTATCACCTTGCAATTCTCACTACAGCATTGTTTGATGATTTTGTGTGTTTGTGTGTGTGTGTGTGTGTGTGTGTTTTACAGAACTACCCCCCACACTCAGTTTCCCCCACGGACATCAATGCCAGCCTGCCGCCTATGTCCAGCTTCCACCGCAGCACTGCTAGCAGCTCGCCCTTCGTCACCGCATCCCACACCCCACCCGTCAACACCACAGAGGGAGTTATGGGTAAGATACACTATTCCCCACAAAAAAATAAATAAATAAAATCCAAATATGCTGGAGTGCACACTTCCAAAATCCACCAGATGCTTGGAAGATTATTTTGGTCATGATAACTTTATCCAGGCTTTCTTTACCACAAGATATTTTGAGCTCCTGGATCATCCCAGTTGTTGGTAAAAATCAGAATGTGTGTAATTCATACCAGAGATTAGATGATACTGTGCGCCTTACCCTTTTATTATGGTCTATCAGTAGGTCATTCTGCATTGTGTCATTGCAGCTGCAGCTAACAGAGGTAATGCAACTGGAAGTTCTCAGACTGGAGATGCACTGGGGAAAGCGCTCGCTTCAGTAAGCCCTCACCTCACTCCCTAAATGCTCTTAAACTATAAAGCAGATAAACATCATGATGTATAATATGCACTAAGTGTAAACGTTCATTTTCTCTGCTTTTGTAATCAGCATGTTACAGTGCAGTGTGTGTGAAGCCCCAGATAACTGAGCTTTCTAATGTAATGGCATGGTTAAGTCTTTAGAATAGAAGACTAGTGTGCTTAGTGAGCGACAGTGCTGAAAAGCTGAGAGACTGAATAAGGTCAGAGGATGGGTTTGTGGATGTTTGTTAGACATAAGCCAGGATAATTGTGCTCTTAATCTTACAGTGTACAAGAGAAGAAGCTGTACATGAAAACCATCCTAAAGCCAATGGATTAAACTTCGCTTTGGATAATGAACTCGGCGTGTTTGTGCTAGGTTCTGAAACTAAAGCACACAATAACCTTGCATTCACTCAACTGAAAAAACACTTATTTTCATCCTGGGGAACTGCCATACTTTAGACAGCTTACAGTAATCTTAGTGTTTGTATTTTCTTAGACTAGAAGCACATCTGGGCTCATTCCTCACTCTTATGATTCTCTGCCACTGACAGCTAATACACACAGACTGTTGCAGTGTTGCCCTATTCATCCAGCTCTTATTTTACAGTGCTCATAAATGGCTAACTGCACAAACTGTCAAGCCCACAAGTGCACACTCTGGTGTACACACAGCTAGAAAATTGTGGGGCTGAACGATAATCACAAATTAAGTCTTTTTGTATTCGGCAACTCAATACCATTAGCATGACAAAGCAGCAGCGAAACGGACACGGTGGGGCCTGGGTGAGGCCTGCCGCGCTGCCCATTGTGCCCCTTTTGTTGGCGCTTCTTTTAGACGGGACATGCTTATTGGCCCCCCGCTGTCGGGTAGCGGCGTGACTGATGAGGGGGCGGGGCTGAGTTTGTTGTTGGTAAAATGAGCGGTGTTAGAGCGTGAATGCGGCAGAAGTTGCCTGGGCCGATCAGGGTCAGGAGTCACAGCTATAGAGCAGCAGCAGACAGAGAGGCTCAGAGACTTTATTTGTTTTACTGCTTTAGTGCAGGGCACCACTACTGTTGTCACTAATACTGGGGTGACCTCCTTAAGCCAATTTTAGCTTCATGTGAGTTCCTGCTTCCTTACTTGCGAGCTGTCTCGTTAAGCCTGAACTCCTCAGCTGCGTTTGAATTCACACGGGTACGTTTTAGTTGAGGATTATCATCTGTGTGGATGAACAATGATTCTGTCTCTTTGAGACAATGTGGGGGGTAAATTACTCTCTTCACCCTTTCCCCCTGTCTCTCTCTCTCTCCATCCTCCCATCATTTCTGTCCCTCTCTCTTTGCCTCCACTCCTCAGTTTCCTCCCAGAAAGAGATGCACTTGCTAAGCCTCAGGCAGGATTTGCAGAATTGATTGAAACACAAAAGTGGCATTTAGGATTTAATAAGTAGATTAGTAATGATAATGATAGTACCAGCATTTTTGAAATTCAAATGAGTGCTGTGATCCCCTGTGAGATATGTCCTGAAACTTTAGACCCGTTTAGAATCAAATCCTGCCAGATCTGCATCGTGTCCGTTCTAATTAGTGGGAATTAAATCAAGTCCTCCAGCTAGCCCCAGATTGTTTTCCGTAGCGGAAACCCAAAACATTGCTATCAAAGAAGAAGAATGCAATATGTGCTCTAATCCAGCATTTGTCTAAACAAAAACTAAATCTTCTGAGGACGTTTCTAAGACTTTAGAGAAATATTGCAGCATTTTTCTGCCTAATCTCAGTCCGCTGTATCTGTAGTGCATGTGCTCTTATGTTGCCCTGTTATCTCCTAGCACACTTGTACTAGAAGTCTAAAGGCAGTTGTTAAATTCAATAAATGGTCACATAAATTAAAACGTAAATTAAAAAGTAACAAATTTAATTACCAAATTAAAAATTTAAAGCATTTTTTATTTATCTTATGATGTGATGGAAATTAGCTAGCGTCTTAACCAAGTGGTTCTTCTGGAGTTTTGGTCAGCGTTGTAGCACTGGAGCAATACTGTTTTTAAAAAAAAATAAAAATTACACACCATCTCATGTACCATCAGCACTCCATCTCTCTCTCTCTCTTGCGCACTCTCTCTCTCTCTCTCTCTCACACGCACACACACACACACACACACACACACACACACACGCTGGTTTAATGTGCTGTGGCTGGCCGGTGCCTGATGCAGGCAGGCGCTGGTTATTGGGCAGGCAGAGAGGCGAGGGTGCTGCTTTATTACCTCTCATCCATAACTGGAGATGAGACACGGCAGGAGCCGCGCAGCCACGCAGCCATGGAGCCAGGCTCATTCACTCTAATGAGCTCCCGAAGAGAGATTAATGACAGTGTCCTCTCGCTCTCCCTCTCATTGCTCTCTATTTCTGGTTCTCGCTTTCTCTCTTTTCTTTCTCTTCTTTTTCACTCTGCATTGTGTAGGTGTCTCCCAATCTATCATATGTGCTTTCATGCAGAATAAATAGGAGTTAATGGAAACTTGGATATTTAAGTTTATAAAACTTTAAACAACTTTAACCAGTATTTTAAAATGACTTGCCAACATCTAGTGACCTACTATTGTATATAACTCATGTTGTGGCTCATATGTCAATGGTGTGCTGTGTGAGGCTGTGTCTTCCAGAAGGGCAGCAGAACTATGAGCAGGGCATTCTGGGAAATGAGGCCAGCGTGCAGGTGTCATGCAGAGCACTGTGCACAGAAGGTGTTTTATTTTTTTTCTGCAGCCGTTAGAAAAGGCGGTGTAGGTTGTTAAAGCCCCATATGTATGCAGTGGGGTTTTTATAGCCGTGTAGCCAGTAAAATCAGCAGAATTGATGAGCCAATTCTGGCTGTGGGATGCTAACGGAGACTATAAAGCCAGAGAGGGGAACGACAGGTAGCACTCAGAGACTGTCTGTGAGGTTTCATTGATGATGGTTCTCTCTCTCTCTCTCTCTCTCTCTCTCTCTCTCTCTCTCCTGACCACACTCTCAGATTTACTCTCCTGACCACACCAGCAGTAGTTTCCCCTCGAACCCGTCAACCCCGGTGGGCTCACCCTCTCCTCTCACAGCCCAAGCGGGCGCCGCCTCAGCAAGTACAGTGGTAACGGCGAGCGGCCCCCCTGGAAGGGCAGGTAAAGTATCAGTCTGCTGATCATTCTGAACTTATACACGACACACAGTCATCTCCGTACCATATCTTTCTCCTGCTGCCTCGTCTAACCCTCACACTGCTTATAATCTTATTCACTCTGTACTCTGCCCACATGCTCCTTATTCTGTTACACACATTATAAACACACACCTGTATTAACTATTAGCTCTCCCTTACTATAATCACATGAATAGAGGCACTCTAATGGATATAAACAAATATGCTATTATTTGCTACATATCTGAGCTGCCTAGGCATTGATCTGAGGGATCCAGGCTATGCCTCATGATCATGCAACTCGATCTGCTTCTATGATAGGCTCTTTTGCTGTGCTGATTTGATTGCTACTCAGATATGAGACTCATGTCAGAATATTGAAAACTACATACACTGTAAAAACCTGGTTTGAATGAATGTTTATTATTGCCGATTATGATTAATTCCTGTGAATCACATTGTGGGAGCAGGCTTCTGAATGGAACGAGGAACAGAATGATGATGCTTTAAAAAAAAAATACAAAATTTCATACAGTGAATTAATATTTTTAACTATCTTAATGTTTCTGTAACAGAAATCCGAGTATGCAGTTAATGTTTTGTATGCAGTAGGAAGTAAATATAAGTAAATAAAACAACATTCTGATTGTGTGACTTTTTCATAACATTAAAATATAAAATAAGTGTACACTTGAAGGATGTTATCACTTAACATTATATAATAGTAACTATATTTAGAAAATAAAATAATCAAAGCCTGAAAAAAAATTGATTTACAGTCTTACATTTATTTAAGTTCATTTTGGAGTGTTTTTAAATTATTTTTAATTTAATGTTGGTATATAATTTTTTTTTTTTTCAGTTTACAATTTTTGTTTCGGTTTTTGTTAATAATAATAATCTCAGCATACACACGAGTGAGTGTGCATGCATGTGTGCATGTGCTGGCGTAGTGGCGACAGCTGTCTCCGTGTCTGTCCCTCTCTTCAGCCTCAGCTGTTGTCCTGCTCCTCACACAGCTGTTCCCCCGTTCAGCCCGACCCGCGGACCCCCTCATTTATTAGCCTGACTGACTGCACAGGGAGCATGAGGGAGGTGTGAGCATGAAGAGGAGAGGGATGACTCAGCTGATGTCCATACAGAGAGAACGCTGTTCTCCTCTCATCCAAACTTTTGCTCCCTTAAAACAGCAAACTGTCACTGACACAGTCCCCTGACCTCATTTTCTGTCACTGTGTTTTCTTACCTCCAGACATTACAACGCCAGAAAAGACTGCCTTAGTTTGTTTTGGTAACTTATGGGGTTAGTTAATGCAGTTCAGTCATGTTGGCCTGAAATCACTACCTATTTGTGCCATTAAGTCAATTTCTACTTTGTGCATGTAGTCAAAGCGTCCTTTGTTGTGAGTTTGAAGGTTTTTTTTGATCAGTGGAGCAGCTATTCTTAGACGGCGCTGTGGAATGTGCCATGATGTTATGATTAAGCACAAACACCTACATCTGTTCTTCAGGATTAGTTCTTTAACTGAAGTATTAGGCGTCTCTGCAGCACAGACCTGGGCCTCTGCTGCTGCTTCTAGCCAATTAGACTTCAGTCCACGTGGGATACGGTGCACGCACACCCATTTGTCTTATGTGGCCGTTGGTGAGAGAGGGCCTTATTAAACGCTGTGCTCGTCTTCATGTACACAGAAGGGGAGAAAAAGAGCAAGGGCGTAATTTCCTGCTCCGAAGTCATTTTTAATAGCCTGTTAATGAAAGTCTGTTTCTCAGGGCTTTGTGCTTTAAAGAAGAAAATTCCCTCAGATGGGGCTCTGCTAGCAGTTTTGGGAGAATGAATGGTTGGAAAGTTCTTACCTAAACACTCCCACCAAGGGGAGAGAGGGAGAAGTCGTCCTAGTGGTGTGGGGTGATGCAGACTCATCCCTTTTGCTCTCTTTAAAGAAGATTTCTAAACAGACATGAGATGGAGAAGGCAAAATCCAAGAGTGAGCCATGGCAACCTTCAAGCTGAGGTCTATAGGGCACGTAGAGCATGATTAAGTTTTGTCCTTTCTGCTATGGAGACTGGAGTCAGGTTGGACCAGAGCTCAGGCCTTTAATTGGCACTCAAACACTAAAGTAAATAACCTGCAAGTTTTGTTTAGGTCCATAGCCATTAGGGATGTTTGACCTTTTTTTTTTTATTAGATACACAAACACACACACAATCCTTGGGCAATGCATGACTTCCTGTAGCTGTTTGTTTGCCAGTTGGAGAGCAGTATTATACATAATTGAAAGTAAGAAGGAAGAGAGGGGAAAATAACCCGCTCCTTTTTGATTTGCGATTGGCAGATATGGATTCCTTTAGAGCAAAGATGATTTATGGCCAGTCAGAATCATTGCACTTAGACTAAGAGCAGACCTCAGTAATTTACATCCTCATTACAATGCCGAAATCAGACACACACACACACGTTTGCATAATACACAGGCATGACAAAAAAAATACACCTACTCAGAGTTACAAAGTTTTGTTTGTTTTTTGTTTGTGTTACATGTGTTTAATAACTGTATGTGTTCATGACCTAAAGATATTTGAGCTGTGTGATCCTTTGAGTCTAGAACTTGAACTTTTCAAGCAGTGCCATTACAATCAGACTCGGGGAAGTGAGACAGGGTCAGAGCTAAAGCTCTTATCAGCATCCTGCATTGTTCTCACAGCATTTTTAGCCATGACTTCATTAATGAGCGGAAGCAGTGCACATCCCTCAGTGCTGCTGTGGGTGGTGGTACAGCCCCCGACCCCTCTCGTGTTGCAGGATGTAGCTTAGTCATAGGAAATGATGCATCTGGACCTGAGAGGAAAACAGCCCACATAGAGAATAGCTGGAATTGCATGGAAGGGGAAATGAGCTTTGGCCTCTTTTGGGAAGTGGCCTGAAGTGTTGATCAGCCATTTTTTGGCTCTTTATGATAACTAGGAAATCCCATATTCGATAACCTCTCAATCTCTCTTTTTCTTTTTTTTTTCTTTTTTTTTCTACAGGTACTACCCAGTGGCCTCGTGCAGCCGGACAGACCCCGTCCTCCCCGAATTATGAGAACTCTCTCCACTCTCTGGTATGAGCCCCTTCTCTCTCTTTTCCTCCCCTCCCCCTCACAATTGCCACTGTTTAATGGACACTGCAAGAGTGGATGCCTGGCTGCTGGAGGGCAGGGGGGTAGCATTACACACACATTCCTGACAGACAAATGTCAGAGAATGGTTTTGGGGGGGGAGCGTGATACAGAACAATACTCATCCCTTGGGGCGTGTCTCCTGCCATCTGTCTGCTTTGGAGAATGCTGAATGGGGATTGGCTAGGGTGTGTGTAGGGGAGTATGGGGATTGGGTATAGGGTTTAGGGGGATGAGGATTGGCTAGGGTGTGTTTAGGGTGTAGGGGGGTGAGGATTGGCAGCTGTTGCAGAGGAATAGTGCTTCTAGATTCCAGGGCTGGCTGGGGAGCAGAATCTTGACAGGGACCACTTTATACACACACACACGTGCGCGCACGCACGCGCCTGCTTCCCACATCATGCATTCACACCATAGGGTGTGTAAGACAAATATTTACACATGCACTTTCAGTGCCACCTGTGGCTACATTTTTGTCAAGTGTCTGATTTGGCGGTGTGGGATACTGTGAATAGTAACAATACAATGAAAATGGCCACGAATGGACCAGAAGATTGTTAATCATCACCAATTCTTTAAACAGGAACTCTGAAGTTTATACTTAAGTGGTTTGGTTAATGCCTTGCACCTTTTCTTTAGCTATGTCTGTACCTTTATCCCTTCTTGCCTCTCTATCTCTCTCTTTCTCGTTCTCTGCTTGTCCATGTGTCGGTTTGTAGCTGTCTCACTGCTCTCCCGTTCCTGTCTGACTTTAGAAAAATCGTGTGCATCAGCAGCTGCATGAGCATCTCCAGGATGCCATGTCCTTCTTAAAGGATGTCTGTGAGGTATCCCTGCTTTTTAGCTGCCGTTCTTGTCCATCACTTGTCTCCTGACTATGTGCTATTCCTTTCTCATCACCAGCCTTGTTTTGATTCAGTCTGACCATGTTTTCTTTTTTCTTTTTTTTTTAGTTATATTAAAAAACATTTTAGATACATTCAAGTTTTCTTTCAGCTTGTGGTAGCCACATGTATTAAAGGCTTAATGGCCACAAACTAAAAAAAATCATACCATCATGTTCTAGAAGAGTCCATTTTTTCATAGGTTTGTCTTTTAGGAGGCCTTGGGGTGCATGTATGCCTTCCGTTGGGTTCACATGGCTTTACATCTCATTTTTCAGTTTTGTGGGGGGTTTTCATAAATTTCATTAGTTTCTGTTCCATTCTGGGTTGCTGTAGTATAATTTAATGCAGTATTTCCTGTTAATAATGTCCATATATTTATACCCTGCTCTCATCTTTCCCCCTCTCTCTCTCTCTCTCTCTCTCTCTCACATCCTCTCCCTCCCTTTGTTTCCATCTCTATCCTTTTCCAGTCTCGGATGGAGGATCGTTTGGACAGACTAGATGATGCGATCCATGTCCTCCGGAACCACGCCGTAGGCTCTACCGCCTCTCTGCCCAGCGACATCCACAGCCTGCTGGGACAGACACACAACGGACCAATCACAGCCATTGGCACCAGCTTCCCCACGTCCGGATTGGTCGCCAGCAGGACAACATCTATGGTAACAATCATTGTGTTTATTCGGCCTGGAAAACAATAACCTAATTGTTTCAGAGCTTTCTCTGAACTTGTCCTTTTTTAATTTCTGCCAAGTTCAAAGTCCCCCATCGATCAATGGCAGTTGTTTAAACAAAATTTAAGCCAATCAGCAAAATATGTCCGCTTTTGAGTCAGATGCAGACAGAGAAAGGCACGCGCTTTTTCATTGTGCTTCTCCAAATAGCCTAATAAACAAGGCAGAGCCACCTGTTTAAAATGAAGCCTCAGTCATGTTCTGAAACGGAACCATTTTCCACAGAGGGCCATTTAACTTAAACCCACATACTTTCCATATGCGTAATGGCTGGCCCAGGGCATGTGCGCGCTCTCTCTCTCTCACTCTCTCTCTCTCTGTTTCCTCAAGCTCAGCGCAGTGATGGTTGGATGGGAAAAGCAGGCGAGGTGGGCTGGAGTTTTGCACTGCCGTGGAAGAGTTCAGTGACTCGGGCTGTGGGGACTGGAGCAATGTGTGTCTTGCTAAAACACAGCATATAAATGCACTCCCTCCTCCCTCATCTTCACACATGCATTCCCTGCAGCAGAGAGCACAGCTGTAGGGGAAGAAACAGAGGAGACAAATGTTTTCCCATTAATTCCCCCTCCGCAAGGACACATTTTTGTGCTTTTCCTTATAAAATGCCCACATTTGTCTCTGGAAGAATGGGAAATATTCTCACTATGAAATTCCTTGCAAAAGCAATTTATTATATTAGTAAATCAGTCTTGGTGCCTTTGGGATTAAATGTGTTTGGAAGGTTTAGCCTGTAAGACTTTAATCACATATTACGCTCATTCATAAAAATAGCTTGCTTCATACTTGTTTGTGTAGATGTGCTGTAGCATTAGGACCCTAACACACATCGTTCTTGCTGTGTGTCCCACACTGTTACTCAGCTCTTGTCAATGCCCATTAGCGCTAAGTGTTGAATTAGTGTAAGAGACGGATGGAGTAAAATTATTAATTATTGCTCCTCCTGGCATTAAATGAAACGGGTGCAGCCTTGAGTAACGTTAGTTTGAGAACATTGGCTTGATGTGCTATTCAGGTGACAGTCATACATGCAGTTATATTCAGAGCTACGTCCATGTGGCTTGTGTGTACAGATTGAAATTGTGATCAGCGTGAACCCGAAAGAAAGCTTTCCAAGCAAAGCAGACAGCTTCAGTTCTCCATTAAACTTTCCACACTAACGATAATGTCGTCCTCATCCCAACAGAACCAAAGCTCTCATCTCATCCATGTCATAATTCCATTTTGAGGAGAAAATCTGAGGCCTGGATGTGATTTCAGTATCAAAGCCTCTGGGCTTAGTGGCTTAGTGTGTGTATTAGAACCGGAGATTGAGAGACGGATCAGTGCTGTGATGACCTGTTTATGTCCCTGTAAGAAGGGCTCTGTGTCACTGCTGTCAATGAACTGTGCGCTCATACATATACCAACAGAGCTCTCCCTGTGAGACAACACACACACACACACACACACACACACACACACACACACACACACACA
>JAOTRR010000038.1:11005428-11017158 GCA_028570945.1 Gogo arcuatus
CAGCCATCATACAGAGAGAGGGGAAAGTGTTGTTCATTCACTCAACTCCCCTCACATTTTTCTTGCTGGTCGCAGGAATCAAACCAACAACCCTTCAGGCCCGAGACTGCCATGGCTGCCCCCAGCACTTGTTTTGTTTCTAGGAGCAAAACAGACAGCAGACAGGAAGATGCCAGTTCTGCATGGGAGTCTGGAAGGAAGAAGAAGAAAGGAAGACAAAGAAAAAGAAAGAAGAGGAATCAGGGTTTGCTGGTGCTGGCTACCAAGTTTGAGAACCTATACTGTGAAAATGGAGGATCATACTTATTATTTAGCAAGAGAAAAAGCAAGGAAGTGCGAATGTAAGCATTGGAAGTACGCTACAGGCACCTGATGGCCACCGTACGTTCTAATAGACACTTGGAAAAGGAGGGGATAGGGAGGGTCATTCAGTTTTGTTGAATCCTACATAATCCTACATACCTCTTTTGCATAGAATAATTTACAGCCAGTTTTAAATTCACTGTTCATGGTTCTTGACAGTGTTAGGGTTAACCTGATGTTAAGTTTTATGAAGTGAAACCATTATGGCACATCTCACTGTAATGAATGTAATGACAAAAAGTTAGTTTAACTGGATGTTTAACTCTGAAAAACACTAAGGTTTCTGCACTTTAACCATTCTGTTCACTCAATATAAATTCTCCTGAAAGGTTTTAATCATGATGTATTTTTTCTAAGTTTTGGCTGACTTTTTTTTATGCCACAGGGTTACCTTTTTTTTTTTTTTGGTGTTGTTGTTGCCTCCAAAAACATACCAGCAAAGTTCGAGAAAGTTGAAATTCTATACCTGATAAACTACTACAGGCTGAGAGCAATCCTCTAAACAAGTCCGTTTTTTAAAATTCTTGTAATTCCTTTAACTCAAATATTAAAAAACAAAGAAAAAAAGTGCAGATCCTATGATGCTGCTTTGTGTGGTTAGTGTAGTGTGAATTTTTCATAGCTTTCCACCTCTCACACACGTGAAGGATTTAGTTTCAGTGTTGGAGTGATGCTTGTTCCCCCTCCGGTTTGGGTGTGTGTTGGTGTGTTTGTGCTACACCTATGAAGCAGTAATAGCAGGCTGCAAGTCCTGAGCTACACGCAGGTGGGTGGAGACCAAAGCACAGGAGAAAGGGAAAAATGTAGAAGGACAGGTCACACCAGAGGCACAGCCCGCATAGCAGTATCTCTCTCTCTCTCTCTCTCTAGTAGCCTCTCAGTTTGCCTTGGCCACTCTCTCTCTGTCTCTAGTTAGGAGGAGCCTGTCTGTGTATGCATATGGGTGTGTGTTGTGCATGCTTGTGCGGGTGTGTAACACACTTTGGACTTTTTCCCCTATGCTGTAGATTATTTTTTTCCCTCTGTCCTTTGCACTCTGGAGTACTGGGCCCTTTTTTCTCTTCCCTGCTGCTTACCATCCAGAGGAAGGGATTCTAGCACAGGCTTGCTGCTCAAGGGGAAACTTTTTTTTCCCCATCCTGCCTCTTTCACACATTCACGTCTAAAATTGCTGAGTTGCCTAGAGCGGGTGGAGCAGGTGGCAGGAGTGAGTGGGTGTGAATGTTTGTGTGTGTGTTTGCTGTGGTCTGAGAGAGGGACAGTAGAACGGAGACATGCTGCGAAACGGCACAGCGGGCTCCTCGCTCACTACCACGTCCACTCCGGAGCAGAGGAGTGAGGTAAGTTTGAGCCTACTGAGAATAGGACATGTCCAGTCTCACTTCCTCTCTCACATTCCCTCTCATTTCCCCTCTCTTCCTCCCATTGATTAGTATGAGTTGTTTATTTGTTGATTTGTCTGTTTGTTTGTTCATCCTTCTCTCTTTGGCTGTATGTCTATCTTTCATACTCTGGGCTATAGTTTAATTTAATACATCATGGTTAATCATTCTCAGAGCTGGTCCCTGTGCTGGCTCAAGGACAAGATTAGTACAGAGAGCAGGCTGTGTAATGAGAACTGCCAGAGCCCTGTCATGTTTATTTTATCAGCACCTGCCATTGAATTGTCACTCAGAGAGCTCTTTCTCACGGCTAATCAACACATAGACGCTCAGTTAATCCCCATAAAAGTCATCTAAAAGACAATGCACAATAGCATTTTATGACTCCAACAAGGAGTGTACATTGGTCAAGAATGTACAAGAAGTATCTTTGTCTCCAGAGATAGTTCATTTTTATAAAACAAACAAAAAAACAAACAAAAAAACCCATCAAACCTATTAATATGCAGAATTATTACAGGATATACACTCACTGTCCACTTTCATGCAGTTTCATGTAGTCATGCAGTTATCTAATCAGCCAATCATCAGGCAGCATCACAATGTATAAAATCACATATGGGGTGTAATTTGCTTGGACTGTAAACCAGGGTGTGGTACTTAGAACCTGTGTATATCTCTAGTAAGGACAGTAGCAAACAATAATGCAGTACATCACATTATTGTGAAAAATAATGACTTCTTTGTTGATATAAGGAATTTTATAAGGAATTAATTATACTACCTTCCTGGAGTTGTATGAAGCATTATTAGACTTTATTATGGGGATTACAAGGCATGTTTCATTTACTGTATCTTTCACACTGTATTCATTGTGCTAACTGGCCCTTATGGGCCTTATTTTGATTTGGCTAAGTTTCCCTGTGGTCCTTTCCTTCCTTCCTCTTTGACAAAGCATCTAAAACATGTAAACAATGGCTTGACTCCATTTGTGTATACAGGAGGTTCCCTAAACACGAAAGCCTTCAAGCTGTTTTGTTAAGTTTTTATATTTGAATGACCCTCTAATGTCCTGCCACCAATCTTCAATAGTAATAACTGAAATAAGTATCAATGTTCAAACTATTAAGCTCTGCATAATGAGGTTTCCAAATATAAGAAAGCAGGTGATGGGAGTAGGGCTTACATTGGAATCTCCATCCAATCTAATGAACTCTGCTATCAAAATAACCATCATCTGTTACCTACACAATCAATGAATCAGCAAATTCGATATGATATTAAATCTCCCAGGGAACTTCCAGTAACACATGAATCCAAAGAGTACAATATTCAAATAATGTACCAGGCCTGTATGAGGTCATAGTTTCATTGAAACACTGCAAATTAAATTCTGATCTGAGATAACATTCTCAGAAAATGAAAACGCTCACTAGACCAACCTTGATAAATGTCTGTTTCTATGTTTGTAATGTTGTTAGCACTGACCTTTTATTACTCTTTTTGTGTGCGTGTTTGTGTGTGTGTCACTGATATGTTCAGAGAGGAATCAGGCGTCTCAGACTGACCCTCCGATCTGAGGATGTCCCCACTGGACAGAATGAGAAGATTAATAGTTCTGCTTACTCTGTAAGTGTGCTTTTTCTTATCCATCACTAAAATCTGTACAGATCAGCTGGTACTTTTCCTCACTTAGTTACATCATTTACAGAAACCCCTTTCCCGTTTTCCTCATGTTTAAAAGAAGATTCCCAACACTAATAATACCTGATAATGATGATAATACTATGTGTACAGTATGTGTGTGACATGTTCTTGATGTTTGTAGCAGAAAAGTAAAAGGGCAATTAATTTTCATATCTATTAAAATGTTCAGTAAAGTGAGATTTGGTCTTAAAATGTACACTGAAGTGTTTGAAATATTAAAATACAGTATAATGTTACCTCAGTCATGTACACATTATCACATAAGGATAGCTCATGCTCATATAGTGTAACTGATGGCTGAGTTGCTGAAGGTGCCAGAAGCATTTTGTTTACACTTAGATATTGACAGATTAGTGTATGTTTGGAAGAACATGGCAGTGTCCTATTTAGCACAGATGATAGCGTTGTCTCTCTCTCTTTCTCTGTGTGTGTGCGTGTGCTCTGTTTTCTCTATACCTTGGACTGATATGATTTCATTTCACACCACTTCCTCCTCCTTAAAGCTGAGCTGATATCAGCCTGCTTTTTCTGATAGCCACTGGCTATTATGGTACATAATGGATAAGACCTGCTGTTGTGGATGAGACTGAAAGCAGCATTTACTTTGCTTAAATGGAAAATGACCTGTAGTCTCTGTAGAGTGTGAACAAAAGTCAGACTCTTGTAATGAGCTGCACACTGCCAGGGTGGGATGAATTTCTTAAGGACTACGGTCTATTCTGAACTATATCACACATTTGTGCACTCTGGTAGATGGTGTAAATTATGTGGTATGCAGTAAAACATTTGCATAAAGCAGAGGTCACACCAAATATTTGCCTCATTATTTTGCTGGAATATGGAGCAATAATTAGGCGTTAGTATATGTGGGATCCTGATGTTAAACTGATTTTAGATGGAGCAAGTCCTTCAAGCCCCTTTCACATACGAAACCCGTTAATGTATCAGGTAAAAACAACACGGGATAGATAACAAATTTTCATTCCCACTCAGTCTTCCACAACAGTAAAGTAACAAGTGTCATGTATTCCTACCTGATTGTATTTAACTGGAAGCTATGGAGAGCAAACCTCCACAAGACGTGTAAAACATGCGAAACCAGATATGACGTATAATTCATTCCAATTTCCAAACATATCTGCTGATTGTTTTCTTTCCTTGTTGTTTTAAATTTGCCGTCGGTTGCCTTACAGTGAGGCAGTATGAGTTTTCAGATGATGTAGGTGCCAGTAGTTCCGTCGCAATAACACTGGATCATCATTTACATCCAGTGTTTCCTGCACATAGGCTGCATCCGAATACTTGTGCTATATAGCGTTACTATATAGTACACAAAAAGCAGTACGTCATAATCCATAGGGCGTCCGAATACTCGGTAGGCATTTAATAGTAGTCGAATGGTACCCAGATGATCTACTACATCCTTAGTATGCAAAAGTACAGTAACGGTCGGGATGTAGGTACTTTACCCCCCCGGTAAAGCGACCTTGAGATATCAAAAGGCGCTATAGAAATTTAACTTTATTATTATTATTATTAACCAATGTTAGTGGATCCTGTATTTGGAGTATTTGGATTCAGAAATAGACTTTACTTGGGTGGACGGGACTTTATTCTGATTCCAATCTGCGTGAGCTGAGCAGATTCCAGTGTGATCTGAAATCATATTTAGTAGGCCATTTTTGTGCCAGAAAGTAATGCTTTCATTAATTTCCACTGGCTACCACCACAAGCATATTTCAGACTTGTGGGAAACAGCAACGTCACTACTGGTCACAACACGTTAATCCAATGGTTCCAATTCCCACTGGAGCCATGGCAAAAGATTACTGTTAATGTTATTAGGTTGCCAGGAGATAGATTAACGTTTTGACTTTACGGTTTTGCTCCCATTCCCACATGACATCATTACAGCATAATAGCGATAAATAAATGATTTTCAGTGTGAGTGAGAATGGGGTATTCGTGAACAACTAATATTAGCTAGCTGGCTACTTTTTTGCATGTGATGTTAGAAATACAGTAACACTAACAGGCCAAAAAGTAAGATAGACATACACCAATAGGAGCCCTGAAGTATTATTTTAGAGCGGTACAAACAGTATAAAAATAGCATGTTTTTTTTTCCAGAGGTGCACCATATACTCTAGAAAGACTTGTTTTCCAGAGAATTTGGCAATGCAGACCATCAGTTTTCAAAGAGAATAGACCAGCACAAAATAGTCTTTATGATGAGGAGAATATGGAGTCAAATATATATTTCAAAATCAGAAACAGAAGCAGCTTTATGTATTGGCCAAGTGTGCTTGCACACACGAGGAATTTGTTTCCAGATTATTGGAAATTTGTTTCCAACTGTTTGACCTTGTCTCTGAAAACAGACTCATCACCAATCTGGATGAAGCCAATGACTATAGTGTCATCTGCAAACTTCAGGAGTTTGACAGAAGGTTCTGTAGAGATACATTTGTATAGCAGGAGAAGACCATCCCTGGGGGCACCTGTGTTCATCGTGCAGGTGCTTGGTGTGAATTTCCTGAACCTCACCTGCTGCTGCATGTCTGTCAGGAAGCTGGTGATCCACTGGAGGTGGAGGTGGGCACAGAGAGCTGGATCAGTTTAGTCTGGAGGAGATCTGGGATGATGTGTTAGCTGAAGTCCATGAATAGGATCCTTGCAGAGGTCCTTGTATGGCTGAGGTGTTGGAAAGATATAACGCAGTCCCATGTTGATTGCATCATCCACTGACCTGTTAGCTTCATAGGCAAACTGAAGGGGGTCTAGCTGGGGGCCAGTGGTGTCCTTCTGGTGCATTAGCACCAATCTCTTAAAGGACTTGATGATCACAGACATTAAGGAGACAGGTCTGTAGTCATTTAGTCCTGTGATTCTGGGTTGTTTTTTTTGGGAGACGAATGATGGTAGTGTTTGAAGCAGGAGGGTACCTCATACTGCTCCAGTGATCTGTTGAAGATCTGTGTGAAGACAGGGACCAACTGGTCAGTACAGGTCCTTAGATACAAAGATGAGACACCATCTGACCCTGGTGCCTTCCTGGACTTTTGTTTCAGGAAGCCCTGATGAACATCTTCCTCACAGATCCTAAGTGCAGTTAGAATGGACATTGTTGGATGTGTGGAGAGATTATTGGAGTGGGTGTGGGGTGTGTTGTATCTACAATAGATCAGGTTCAGGTCATCAGCCAACTGTTGATTGTCCACAGAGTGGGCGTAAGGTGGCCTGTAGGTGGTAATGTCTTTCAGGCCTTTCGACACTGTCGCAGTGTCGTTAGCCGAGAACATGTTCCTCAGCTTTTCAGAGTAGCTGCACTTGGCAACTCTTATCTTCTTGTGTCAATGTGTTTCTGGCCTGATTGTACAGGATTTGGTCCCCACTTCTGTAGGCCCCTTCTATAGCTTGACAACGTTGTCCGAGTTTTCATGTGAACCATGGTTTGTCGTTATTGTATGTTAAAAAGGTCTTGGTGGGTACACACATCCCAAAAACTGTAATATACAATATTACAATGTTGCAATGTTACAGGTCTGCAATTCTAGCATTGCCTTATTAGAGCACATCTTAACAGTCCTGACTAGAGGCTTAGCAGATTTTAGTTGCTGCCTGTAGGTAGGGAGAAGGTGCACCAGACAGCGACTAGAGTGTCCCACAGCTGTCCAGAGGACAGAGCAATATGAATTCTTTACTGTGGTGTAGCGGTGATCCAATGTTTTATTGTCTCTGGTGTGCTGGTTGTATTTAGGTAGCTCATGGCTGAGGTTAGCGTGGTTAAAATTTTAATTGTCATCTACAGGGTGTCTGAAAAGTTGAGCAATGTTGAACAAATATGTCGAGCAAATATATTGAGCAAAATCTGAAAATCATGATACAGCAACTGAGAAAATAGAGTGTAGAGCATAAGGGTAGACATGCAGAGCATATGTTGTAAATAATAAATACAAAATTTAGTATATGTACTTAATATGAATTTGAATTTGTCTTTGAACCCTACTGAGTGTATTTCTGCACCATCTGTGATACGAACATCTTTTAACTGATTTTTGAGGAGGTGCAGCAACTACGCTCTAAAAATTTTGCAATGAAGGATTATTGCAAGCAAAATTATAGTGTTAATTAATTTAATGTCAGCTTAATCAAAACTTACCTTGTGTAAAACCTGTTTAAAACAGGAGATAATTGAAAAATAGTCTTATAATCTCTAGTCTAAGCCAGTATCGTTCCTCTTTGATCCTATCCTTTTGAATATTAAAATTTAACTTAAAATCTTTTCGTAAAGCCATGTAGGTGTATGTATGTGTCAATGCAGGCAGAAATACTTTAAATGAAATGTACTAGATATCCAATTTTTACACTTTAAGGGTCGAATCAGTTTATTTCTGATGAATATATGTCTTAATTGTGATCACAGATAGATACTTTGGATTGGTCATACAGTAGCTGAGTTTACATTTAGCTCCAAAACAAAAACAACATTTTTTAAAAGCCATAATTAACATCCATCAGTGACACACCTATCCAGGCCAGGGAAAAAGACAAAAGACTGTGACGTAGAAGAAGAGAACAAGTAGAACTAGCTCCCTGAGAAGCTGGAGGTGTCACAAGAAAGCATTCATATATCTAATATGAGATATTTTGTTACAGGCATAACAATACCAAATGGATAGGCATCCATCACGTAATTAAATAGGGTAGGTTCAGTAACCTAATGCTCTGTGGATGACTGTGTGCACAGGCTGTCTGAGAACAGCTCTGACAGTACCAGCTAAAGCTTTGTCACTACTGCTACTACTGGTGATGATTTTAATGAAATTCAGCAATGCAACGACACATTTCCATGATACATATACGTACATATGTTCTGTTTGTAGATGCAATGCATTGTTGTACTGCATTTTAAATAACATAGCTCAGTGAATAGTTACAATAGTACATCATCTAAAGGAAGTGGAGGAAAAAATATTTACAAATGGTAAAGCTATAGATTTTGGTAGACAGTTTTAATTAGTGCGACCGGTTGATATTTTAATCAGTTATAATTTATCACAATAACGATATCTTAATATTGCCCATTCCTAGAGATAATGTTCCAAAATAGCTAGGGTGGTTTCAAGATATTAAATGGCTTACATAACCACAGTTTCCTGTCATGATTAAGACTGTTGTTAGTTTTATCATATCTGCCTGTCTGAAGTTACATCCAGGGTGTGCAAAAGTCAGAAAGTCGCCTCTCCAGACTCCAAAGATCAAACATCTAATGATAACTGTCTATGGATAGCTATCTCTGTGCTCTACTGATTCACCAAAAAGACACCATAATATAGGGCATGACAGCGATATCTAATGCTATTGGATCTTTGAAGCAGGATCAGTCTGATTGACTGGTACCTCTCCTTTCAAAATTCCTCGTGCCATTCCTATTGTTTGTTCTCAACCTGCTCTTTGTGTACGATCTCCTGAGTGATGTCTGAAGTCAAGGATAGTGAAAGGCACCACTGTTCTTGTCTCTCCGTTAGAAGTGTGTGTGCCAATTCTCTGTGGTCTTTAGATCACTATATAAAGAGTTTAGTTTACATTCAGGACTGCTAGGAGAAATGTTTTGTGGCTATTATATATAGATGTGATCAGCTGTAAGGGTATTGTATGGAATTGAGTCAATTGCTTTCTGCATTGTGTAGGAATTAAAACAGAAGAAGGCGCAGTTGCTACATGAACCCAATTACATCGGTGACAAAATATGTGGTCATTGGGGGAGAAGGAAATACTACTTCGTGAATGTGAGGAAACGTCTGGATTTGATTAAACCTCCATTCACATAGATGAGATTAAGAGAAACAGACAGTCTGACCATCCAAAAACGCACACGTCCGATTGAATTGGCCTCTAAATCAAAATCTGTTCAATGCCTTTGGCTCATATTTGGGCATATAAATCTTGTGTTTTGCTGACATTTTTGCAGACCACAAAATCCCTATACAGTAAAAGAAAAATCAAAATGGACATATTTTCCCTTCTTTGTATTCCCTTTTAGCTAATTAAACCAGAATCAAAGTATACTAAAATAAAGGTAGCAAACTGTACTTTTCCTTTTGTACCTTGAGTATTTATCTTTTACCTGAAAAATAACCAAAGGTACATAATCGGACCTTAAGGACTACTGCCATACCTTAAAGGTACACTCCGTGCTCCTTACTAGGTATAAGGATGGAAAATAATAAAGATACGAAACTTGAATCTTTGAGGGTACCACCCCAACGACAAGCAAAAGTACATTGTAAAAAACCTTTATCTCTGAGTGTGTTGCCGTTTGTATTCTAGAAGTGTGACTAAATTTGTAAATGACATACATTAATAACCAATTATATAGAGAAATACCTGTTGTGTGACATTTTGGTACTGGTACTGGTGATTGGTCGGTTTTCAGTAATAATAGTATTAATTTCAGTGATCTCTAGACACAAGTGGCTTAACGAGCCCTAACGTGTGTTGTGTTACAGTATGGCAAGATGGCCAATGGCACTTGGATGAAGAAGAATGGCCTCATGCAGAGAGAAAGACCTCCAGGCAGAGAATCACCTGTAGAGGAGAAGGTATGAGTGTCAGACACAGCAACATCATTACACTGTTTGTCTCAGAGGCACACGGTTGTAGGTATGCCAAAAGGATGTGGGTAAGTGATAAAACAATAACACTGACAGTGTAGCCTTTAAACACAGGTGTCAGCTTTCACAGTGTTTCACAATCTGCAGTGTTGATCGTGCAAAGAGCATGAGCTGATGTTTAGTCATAAGGTTTATAGCTTTACATCAGTGACGTGATTGTCTCATTGTTGCTTACAGAGGAAAATCAGAGGAACTATGAACATTGAAGTATTATTTAACATCTAATATATTCATATGTGCCCAAGGAATGTGTGGATCTCTATTTGAGGTCCAGATTCTCAAAACTTGTCTGTCTCAGTCTGTCCAATTTAGTCATGAATCCAGATGGAACCAAAATTGTTTAAACAGAATCAGGATTGAATTTAATCCTGGTTTAAATTTTTACAGTAAATTTAGGTTGTTTAGGTGTTGCTTCATCACCTCATAAATTGTCCCCACAGGGAGTTGGTTTTAAACTTGCCATGTATACTAGATGGATTTACAGATAGCAAACATGCTTTAAAGCTAGTGTTCACTTAAGAGGGAATAAAAAAAAGTATTGAAAACAAATGATCTCGCAAGTAAGAACTGGTATTGGACAAATGGGTGAATTCATCATGGTGGGTGATCAAAATTCTCCTAGGTGATTGTTTTAATCACAGGATAACATGTTGTTTGTCTCATTTGTCAATCAGTTTTTAAATTAATTGATGCAACACACCAGGCAGTAAAAAAAACCTACAACAACAAAAAAAATTCTTTATTTGATGAAAAGATTCTTGCAGCCCCGCCCTGGAGTCGCCACACTGCCAATTCATGTGTTTTCTCTGCTCTAACTCACATCAACAGGTGGTTATCAAGAACTGTATTTGTTTGAAGCATTGTTAGATAAATCCACTATGAATTATGCATGGCATAACACATACTGCTTTTATTCAGTCCGTGTTTCCTAGCATTTATTGTTTTGATTGTCTATACTAGTCACTATCTCAATGGTCTTTTCACACCAGTCAGTTTGGCCAAGATAAGTTTCCACAGACATTATTATTATTACATTTTCTGTTACTAGATGTTAAATATTTTTATTACCCTTTAATGTAATGGATGATTTGCTTAATTATGGCATTCCAAGTTATTAACATTATACACCATGAGGTATAACATGTTATTTGCTATGTGTATTCAGCTGAGTGCAAAACTTTGCATACCCTTAGGTCAAACTTTAAAATACAAAGAAATATTGTTCTCAACATGGTTTAGGCATTGTGACATTATGTAAATGTTGTGAGGTTTTTCATAAGGAACAAACATAGTCAAATAGTATATGGTAAGACTAATAAAAAAAAAGCTAAATTTAATTTAAAGAAAATATTCTCTAATAACTGGTATGCTTACCCTTTGCCTTTATAACAACCCACAACCTATTTGTATTCCCTGAACAACTCATGGATCCTCTCAGTTGTAATATTCACTCCTATTATTCCTGATATACAGTACCAGTCAAAAGTTTGGACACACCTACTCATTCATAGGATTTTCTGTATTTTGACTATTTTCTACATTGTAGAACAAGACTGAAGACATCAAAACTATGAAATAACATATGGAACATATATGGAATT
>JAOTRR010000038.1:11052035-11064004 GCA_028570945.1 Gogo arcuatus
CACACACACACACACCCACACACACACACACACACACACACACACACACACACACCCCCCCCAACCATGAGCTCAACATGTACCAAGATAAAGGAGGATTTTCCTTAGTCAGAGAAAAGTGTTTAAGAATGGACTTATTGAAACTTATGTGTATTAGTCATCTGGGTGTTCATCTAAAGGTTATAACAATCAGTATTTTAATCTATGTGAATGTATTCCACCTATTTCTAATCTAATAAGTATGTTTATGACAAATAACTAATAATTTGTATGTGGATAGAAATTCTTTAAATGTGTTTGATGTTGTGAAGCTCTGACTCTTCCCAGTTTACATCTGCTATGTAATTTGCATTAATATGTATTTATCCATGAGTTTTATAACCAAGTATAAAACTAGTTAAAAGAATTGAGCTTCCAGAATGTCTAGGATCACATCCCCCCAGACTATGTCCCAAGGGGAAAGGTCAAAAGCCCATTGGCCAGATCACTATTTTGCATAATTAAATATGCATGACTAGCTCACAACAAAACTGTCATGCACACTCAAAACTCTGAGCTCTTCATTGTTTTCCATCTTCCTACGCATCTCTAATGCTGCAAACACACTGCTTCCAGCTGTAACACAAAGACTCACCATTCAAAAAACTTTGAGCTCTTCATTTAATGGAAGCCTCGCTGAACCATTCTATGAATCTCCACTCTGCAACCTCACCACTTCCATCTTCAACCATCAAGATTCACTCTTCAAGAAACATTAGCCATGAGATAAAAGGAACTCCTAAAACCTCAAGAAGACTTTAAATGCTCCATCCACTCGAATACTTTTGAACACTCCTGCCATAAGCTCATCTTCAAAGCAACACAAGAACTTCTGGACAAATGAGCAAGTAAAAAACTTCCATGCAATCATTTTGATAAGCTAGGTTCTCTGTTGTTTCCTCTATATGTTCCTCTGCATAAATTGTTTACTCTGTTTAAATCTACTGCCACCGTGCTGTGTTGGGTCTCAGGCATCTAACTGGTTAAGACAGTAACTCAATCTTATGATAATATTGAGCTTTAATAATTAATTTTCATAATCCATCCATTCCTTTCATATTTTTGTGTTTGTGTTTGTTAGTGTTTGTATCTTAATTGTTTCATAGTTTTAGGAATAAATGTTGTGTGTGTTATAAAGATTTGTGATTCAGTATTTGTCTTTTTTCATGATTTTGGTCCCTGGATTTCTTGCTTTTTGTTATCTAAGCTTTTAACTAAATTAATATTTTCCCTAAGTTATAATGAAACTCTTTTTTGACTGCACAGTAAGAAGAGTTTCACTACAGTCTTATTACAGACACCTATTTATGACTATTGTTGGTGGATGGAATAGTTCCCATTTAGGTTATGTAATAATTCTGTCTTACTATTTATTTTCCACTTTAATTTGAGCTAAAATTTTACCTACATCAGTAAGGGTACATTCTACTCTTTATACTGATATGTGGTATGCTGTGAAGCAATAGGGACCTTGTAACTTATTTGACTGAGAAGCAGGAGTGTGAATTTGGGTGAAGAAATTAATAAAGATATTACTTTACAGACGTTTGATCTATATACACAATGTGACTACTCCAGTATTTACAAATATTGTACAAATGGCACTAGCATCATTACAAAGCTCTGGTTTTGCTCTTTCTTGTGATATGTGATATGTATTTCATATCTATGCAGTGACAAATTCATGAGTAATTCAAACAAGAGTAATGGGTGTGGAGATGGACACAGAGCTGTATGCAGGTTGTAACTATGATTAAATTTGATATAAATTCAAAATTATTTTTCTTACCAACACTTCATTGCATAGACAAGTTCCTAGCATTATTGAAAAGGTCAAGTTGTGTCGTTTCATGTAATATGTGTGCCACCTTGCATTATGAGCAATTCAACCAAGAAGAAGGGATGTGAATTTGGATACAATCTGCATCAGCCAGGTTTGGTTATACATCTTTAGTGTCATGAGCCATAGCGGTCTTGTGCACTAATGATGTGCGGGTTGCTGAGGATGTTTTCTTACTAAAACTGAGCTAAGTAAGTTATAATGTAAATTATAGGCTGATGGCACACGTGAAGATTATAAGATAGCAGTGTTATCTTGACCGACTCTCAGAATTTCAGCAGTTTGGTCGAATTTTGCCCTGCTGTTAGTTAGAAGTTGTGTTTAGAAGTTTTTTAATTGATGAATGTAAAGTTAGATTGTATGAACCCAGTAGTGGATCAACTAAAAAAATAGCTTTATGCTATATTCAGTAAGTAATAATTCTATGAGAGTGGTGGTGTGGTGTTTGGGGGGAAGGGGGAGGAGGGACTGTGCATTTCCTTGTTTCTTACAATAGGGGTCGACGCCCCAACTTTCTGGTGATCTACTGCCCTCTGTTTGTTTAGAATGTGGAGTATAAATTCGCCAAGTGGCCAAATTCTTACACATAGCACCTTTAAAGTCTCTATGGCTAAAATGTTACTGTAGATTACCTTTATTAATTATCCAGATGCTTTTATCTGAAGTAATGCAGAAATTCAAGTCAAGCATACGGTATATGAGTACCTTGGGGTTATAAAACCCAGGGGAACCTATATCCGTATATTCATACTTGAGCAACCTGTTGGCTAATTGCCTAGTAAAAACTAACCTAGCAAGTATATACTACAATAATTTTATAATTCAATACTTTTTACAATAGTTTTTTGTTGCTTGGTCCATTGTGTTTAGTTCTGTTTATTCTAACTTTGGTGGGCATTTAATATAAGACAAGTTAGTGCACTTAGAAAAAGGGCTCCGCAAGAATTCTTTGGTTGGGTTTTCAAGTGACGCCACAGAAATTGGCTGTGCTCTCTGGTGGGAGGGATAGCGTTACTCTCTCTCCTGTCAATCACGCAGATGCTATCCAATCATGGGCATCTATGAGCTCATGTATAAAGAAGAGGGTAGTTAGTGCATTTCTCCAAGTGTTCAGCAGCCCTGCTCAGCAGAGCATTGAAAAAAGAGATGACTTGGCAATTCTTTGAATGGTTCACAATTTTGGCTTTCTACTGGACTTCTTTGTAGTGCCTTTTCTAAAATTAAAACTCTTAATTTAAGGTTCTGTATAGATAAGACCTTTACAATGTCCACAACTGGGAAAATTTGATGAATGCTTATGGGTGCTAGATGCAATTTTTAAAAATGTTTAACACTACAATCCCTGGGAGTTTAAAGGGGCTTAAGGAAGTGCTTCTTTTCTTAAGGAGGATGAAGAGGAGGAGTTTCACCCCTGAGCTTTAGCTTCAGACAATTCTGCATTTAGAGGCAGAGTAAACTAGCAATGGCAATGCTTGCCCCCCTTCTTCCCTGCATCTCTCCTTTCATACACATTGCTGTTCTGTTCTATCTTCAGTACCAGCTTTTGCCCCACACCCTCCAATTATATAAAGATGATGACATGCAGAAAGTGAGAAAATATAGCTCATTAATCATTTGCCCTGGCTGAAACGCACAGAACAAACAATGGCAAATGTAGCACATATGCTTGTGGTATTCTCCATGGTCTCTTTAGGACAAGTTTCTGCTATACTTTACACAGCTATTATGGTAAATATATCCAATTAAAGCATGCCTGAGTGCAGCCTTATCTCACTGTTATCTTAGACAGCTGGCTGGAGTGAGGAGTGAGGTAGAAAGAGAGATAGGGGAAGGAGCTGAGTGAAGCAGGGAATGACAGAGAGAAGAGAGAAGTAGAGTGGCGCAAAATGAAAGTGTCTTTAATGTGCAAAGATTAACACTTCTTGTCTAATTTTTGTGTTTACAGATTGGGGAGTTTTACCTAAAAGTGCATAATATAGAATAGTGTAAATGTGATAATCATTTTACACCTGCAGTGTGATCACTTAAGTCATAGCAGTTGCATGTGCAAAATAATACAACTGAAGAGCAGGTGTTAATTTTGCATATACCTGTTTCTACCTTTTTTACTATAAATCTAACCATTATTATATTAAGGTTTCATGAAGTTATATCCCAGCATTGCTAAATATTGAGGTTTCTTTGTAATTGGGACAATATATTTGCCCAGCATTCATATGTCTGACACCAGCAGCATTCAAAGAGCCTGTGAAAGGTTTTTATTATTTTTCCTCATGAACAAAAACATGCCCAAGTTTACACTCTTTTATTTTGCGATCATATTGCATTTCACTGTCTAAATCATGCAGAACACATCTACTAATTGCGTGCACAATTTATCAGATTGCACTCTCAAATGATCATTCTATATTTCTATTCTTACTAAATCAGAGGCTGGTAGATTAAGTGTGAGACATCACAAATACACATTAAGTTCATTTTAACCAGTTTAGGGTGATTTGTTCACCTTTGGGGTCACTCTGTCTCGACTTACTAGTTGGTTAAACTCAACTATAGTCATGAGTTCCCATGAGAAGGACAGATCGTTCCAGCAGCTCGATCCAACTTCTCTCCACACCGCAGTTTTTCCGCTCTCTGCATTGCATAACCGTAGTATTCTTCCTCTCTGGTAAAACATGGCTTTTATATCTTTGTTTTCATATAAATCCCTGCCATCTGTCTGACTGTAAGTACGTCCCCTTGCTAACATTTCCCCCTACCTGCCTGTTAAAATTTTGTGGAGTCTGTATGAGCAGCCATTATTTCAGATTCTTCTTGCCTGCTGCTCACAGGAGTTGATGGAACATGTGTGTGCATAATTTGCTACTTTTGTACTTTTGTAGTCTTTTCTTTACAAGAGTGACTCATTCGGGATATTGTTGATCCAGGTTACAAGGGCAGAACTCAATATTCCCTCGTCCCACTACATTTTCGTTTCTCATTTTCCTCTGTACTTGGAGACCCTTGCCCCTTCTGGCCTGCATGGTTGGGGCATAGCCCGGGTGCAGCGTGTCCCTGGCCAGAACGGAGCGTTTGTCTTCTTTCTCCTTATCTCTCCATCCTGCTGTCTGGCGAGGCATTAATCACTGCAGGGCGGCAGCATTTACGAGGCCTGCTCCTTTTTATTAATCTCTCCCAGCTGCCTGCAATGCAATGCTGTTCTTCTCCTCTCCACTTCGCTCGGCTCACTCACACAAAACACCTTCAGGGGCAACCAGCATCTCCAACATGTGGGCCGGAAACAGGCCTTTTTAATTCACCAAACCACAAATAAACCCCATTAAGGAGAGGAAGGGATTCTGTTGTGTTTTCCCCCCTCTTAACAGATAGATTTACATAGAGGTTTTTTTTTTTACTTTAAGGAATTGTTGTGCTTACTGGGCCCATTTTGGGGGCTTTTATAGTGAAACGGGATCCCATGTCTTAGATGTCTTAGATGAGACTGGGACAGTAAAACTGCTAACTAGCTCCTAATGAACAGTTGGATACCCTGTGGATTGAAATAACATGTTTTTGTGTGTGTGCTGAAGCATAACTAGGGAAGGGGCATCATGCATTCATGTGGGTTAAATCCTCTGTGGCTGGCTTTCATTCTTGAGTCCTATGCTAATAAAATGTAGACTTGCTTGTGTTACGAAAAGGCATAGATTCGTCTTATTCTCTCATTGCCTCTTTTTCTCTGTCTTTCTTTACATATATCCACTCACAAACACCTCATAGCTCTTTCCTTGCAGTTCTCTGCTTTCATCAGATGGCAAGCGTCCCACACTCACAGGCCTTTTTTTTTGTTTTATTGGGCTTTCTCTAACCCCCACTCTTCCTTTCCCTCACTTCCTTCCTTTCCCAGAAATGACACTGTCCGATTTTGAAACATCTCTTTCCCCGTTGGCACTGGCTTTGCCTTTCCTCCACCATCTATCTGTTTCTCTTCTACAAGGACCACACAGATGGATGGTATGCGTGAGGCTCGTCCGAGCTGGGTGGCCTGCATGCTGCGAGAAGTGGCGGGTGACAGCAGCTCTCTTCAGACAGCATGGGACGTAATGCATGTGGACAGTGTAAAACCGGCTCTCCTGGAGAGCAGAAAGGAGACGAGAGCAGAAAGAAAAGCTTTGGCATCGGTAAAGCGGAATGGCAGCCACGCTTTGGGACTCTGGCACTGTCCAGAGCGGCGGCACTGAATCCATGCTAGATCATCCCTAATGCACGTCACACGCATCACCCAAGCCGGGATAAGCAAGCAGGCTGATGTGCTTTTATCTGCCACTTTAAACGAAAGAGAGATTGAAGTGTGAGATCAGTGGCTTCCTCATTATCTTATCTCAGGGGCGGGGGGAGGCCTTTCTCATTAAAATGAAGCAGTTGTCATCACTATGAAAGCCCGTTCAGCATATTGGCTGCTCTCCCCTCCCTCCACTTGCTTCCTCCGTGGTTAGAGGGAATCTAACCAGCTGTGGGATCTAGCCGTGTGAAAGAAAGCACTACGGACAGAGCAGTTTGGCATGTGATCTTATTTGGACTTGATGCCCTTGATTGCCCATCCATCAAAAATAAATTCTTTTGCACCATATTTCTCTGTAAGATATTGTCTAGAAATGTTTCCATGTCAAAGCGCTTTGTCGTGATCTTCATTGATGTGTCAGGACTCATGAATCACTTGGTGCTGATCCTCCTTTGTAAAACATTCTCACACTAGTTTTTATTATCACATCCTGGGAAACAAAAAGAATATAAATAAATCATATAGAGTTGGACTTGACTAAATGCTGTCATCCTCTGGGGGATCGTACTTTGAATTTTATATTTTCTAAGCAGTAAACAGTTGTAAGATTTATACCAAAGCAGTGTTTAGAAACCAAACAACTCCATGTCGGCATCTTTCTTTGAGAGATATGGGTGATCTGGGTTTCAGTTTGGAACATGTTTTATTTGGAATCCTTCTAAGCCTGGTTTTGTTGGCCAAATCCCACTGAAGCCATCTTTTCTCATGTGTTAGGTGTCACTTCTGAAGTTCAAGGAGGACAGAAATCAACAAGCAAGTGTGTTTTCTCGCTCAAAGCCTAACACCCCCCACTCCTCGCTTATCACCTCGTAGCATTTAGCACATAGTTCACAAAACAAATGGCCTACAGTGGCCACTTTGGGCGAGAGGGTGTGTGTGCTTATGCTGTGTGTGTGTTCGGTAGTAACACCGCTGCTCTGCTGAATATTAAGCCTTAGATGAGATGAGAGATCAGAGGTGTTATCCCATCAATAGCTGGAGGAAGAGAGCATTCTAGCACTCACCATGCCGCACCTCAACTCCTCAACATTTGTTTTTCTTCTCTATCTCTCACTAGCATGCAGCCCCCTTCTTCAAATCAACGTCGCCTATCGTAAACCTTTGCCCTCGTCCATTTTCATCACTTGTCACTGATGAGAAATCAGGGGTGATGTTATTTTCAGGATGAAAGAGTGAAAAACACTGTTAAATCCAATTTCCTCCATTTTTTAAAACTCACTCGCAGCTGTACTGTATGTTCAGGAAAAAGAAGTTGAAGGCAGCACAGCTGTGAATTTTAAGTCCTGAAAACATAAACTGTTTAGAAATAATTTTTTTAAAAATCGACACACTTTTGGCCAGGCTCAGAACATCTGTATGGAACCAGCCTGATTTGAGTCCAGAGGATAATCTATTGTAGAACCAGGGGATTATGTGTCTTGTTTTTGTATTGTAAGGGTGATGTGTTTTGCATAATTGGTGAGTAATGAAAGATAAACTAAGGACAGAGCATATAAATCTTTGTGAATTGAATGGAATTTGGTTTAGTCTGATAAACACAGAGCATTGGTTAGATATACCATCTATCCAATGTTGTTTTAGGGCAGAAATGGCAAGGGAATGATGAGACCCACAACGTCTCATAATGGAAAATCTCACCTGAATACTGTAGACATGTTCCTAAAAACTGCTGCTATAATCATAAAGACTGTGATGCTAATACTGAGCATCTTTTCAACTGATTTGACTTTACAGTCAAGGAAAAACAGCTTTACAGAAATCCAGATGTAGATTTAGATATCAAATAAGCAAGCCAGGGGCAAATAAAAACTCCGTCAATTGAAATGAGGAAAAAAAACTTGAGAGGAACCAGACTCAAAAAGGAACACATCCTCTTCTGGATGACACCTGATAGTAGGATTATAAACCATTACAGTATACAGATAGAGAAGAGTTAAATGCAACAATACTAAGTGTGTTGAAATGATACACAGTATGAGTATATTGTGAATAGGAGGGTGGGAGAAGCACAAGACAGTCTTTATGATCACAGCAGTGGTACTTGTGTACAAAGCTACAGTATCTAAGTAATTATCCACTGATGCAAGGACACAATATAACTTACTGTAATCTATAAACATGACCAAAACTTCACCATGTAGCTCGACACCCAGAATCATTTTACTTGGCACAATTTGAGTTCTAGCATCCCAAAGTTTGAAGACTGATTTGTAAGCTGGAGGTTAAGTAGATGATGATACAGTTCCAATTTAAACTTTAATTTGTGAACACAGAAGATCCCAATTATTTAAAATAATATTGGAATGCTCCTTTTCAAAACTAATGCAAATCTTCAGCACCAAATATGTCTTGTTTGGTCAAATACATTTCAAGCTAAAAAATGAAATATTTCACCACAATTTTTTTTTTTTTGCCAAAAGCATTAACTTGTACTATGGTTTTATCAGGAGAACTAGTTAAGTTCTTAATCAGGGACAAGATCCAAAGCCACAGCCAAGCACGAGCTCACCTCAGTAGGCTGTTGATGTAAAGGTCAATTCCCTGTGGTTAAGGTATTAAATGTACCATCTGTGACCTTTCACTGTAGAAAAAAAGTGCATATTGTAAATGAGTCTGGTGTATGACATATTGTAAATAATGTTTTTTTTGATTGCATGTTGAATCATATTAAAGACATCTTGTAGGGATTGAAAAATGAGTGACTACAGTATTACACATTTAATCATCACCATAATAAACCATAATAAAACTGTGTAATACACCCATGTGCTTACAGTGTGTGCCATCATGCAATGACCGTTTATGCTTTCAATTTAATATTGAGGCCAAAGGGGAAACCCTTCATGTTCTTTTTTGCGACATCAGGTGGAGATCCAGCCGGCTGTCATTAACGGCACAATTAGTGGGTTTTCAGGCAGCTGAGTATGTTTCTTCTGCTCCAGTGGGAGGTCACGTGGCCTGAGTTCCAACACACGCCATGTTCTTGTTCTCGTTCTTGTCACTGCCGCTGAGTCACAAGCTGCACTGTCCGATCTCAAAGAGGGCAATGAGATGATCTTTTCGTGCGTTCTGAAAGCTTATTCCCAAAGCTCTCCATTTAAAGACAGGAAACTTTGCAGCACCCAGCTGCTGACCCAGTGCCATTTGTCAGCTATCCAACTGAAGGATTTTTTTCAAGGGATGAACAAACACTTACTCCTGATGTTAATCTTTAATGTGGTTCTTTTTACTGAACTTAATCATGCAACTGAAATGCTAAAACGTTACAGGTGTAAAGCTGAGCCATGTGCTGAGGGGTTTTTTTGTGTGTTTTTTTTTTATTTGGAGCACAGCACAGCGTGACAGGTGGACGTGACCTGGTAGCCCTCCAGAGCCCAGTGCTTATGTTCAATTATCACAACTTAATTTAATTGGTGCAATAAAACAATCCAGCTGCATAAACATGTATGAGAGGGCGTGAGATCTGGAGTGGGGAGCTCTTGGTCACCGGGGACACGGATGTCTGCTAACGCCAATGAATCATTTCACACTGCGACGTGGTGATTTAAGGACGGCCAAATCAGCGCACAGCTCGCCGGCACCTTGCTGGGACAATGTGTCGCTTTCTTATGCATCCATCATGCTGAAAACTCTTCCCAAATGGCTGCCACAGAGAGCTTGAGGAGCCCCATTTGGGGTACTTTAAGGAGATGGGGGGTGTCTTGTAATTCTGCCTGGGAGAGAAGAGAGGAGTGGGGTTAAGCATCCGTGTATGATGAAATAGAGTCCTTGGGCGCAGGAAACTACTCCCTTAGAAACACTTGGATAAATCTCTTTATCAGTTGTGTGTTGTATTGAAAGGGCTGAGTTCATTTAGTTTCAACAGCACTGGTCTTCACTGAACAGTGAACTTAATTTGCTTTATTTTCAGATAAGTGTCACTTTTAATATTATTGAAACCCAAATTTTGACTTTAGATCTATACTTAAGCAATATCACATGAGAGGAAGTGCTGTTGTACTGAAAATCAGCATGGCTGTGATTCGGTCGTAGCTAATCACAGCCGTGCTGATATTCAGTACAACAGCATGACCTCGAGTGTAATGCTGCTTTTATACAATAGTTCTATAAACAAGAAATGAATATTGAGTAAGTGACATTTCAGACACAATTGGCCAAATGTTCTGTTTATTTTTGCTCAGTGAGCAGAAATACATCCCAAAAAAGCCACACCCACTTTATAGCAAGTTAGCTAGCCAGCTAGCTAACTCACATTGATTTATACTACATTCCCGTTAAAGGTGCTTCCGGTAAAATTGGCTTCCCTTCGTCCTTTTAATCTTTATCTTATGAGCTTTCATATTTTAAGTCAAAAGTTAAATTCCTGAAAAGTATAATTTGCCCTGTCCAATGATGATCACTAACACTACCGTCAAAGTCCCTCCCATACCATGACCTGGTCTTCCCAGGCAGTCTCCTGTCCCAGTACTAACCAGGCCCTTAGGGCACACTGGGCAGCACCAATCTCCGTTTGTATAGCCCTCAGCCTCTTGCATAGCTAGGGTTACAGTGAGGGGCCAGTCCTCTGGTAACTGCGAGAGTTTGACTCTCTATTTGCATCTGTATTGCAGCATTCCTCACCAGATGGCAGTAGGTACCATTTTTATGATAGTCTTTGGTATGACCTGACCACAAGTAGAACTCGCGATTTCCTGGTCAAGGGGCAAACACGCTAACCACTAGGCCAGCTCACGATAACACTAGTGTAGTAACCATTTTAAATTAAGAGTGATACACACAGTGAAGCATCCCAGTGCTGTTATACTCTTGGAACGCCATTTGACCAATCAAATTAGTGAACCAGAACTAACCAAACTAACTAACTATAAAATACTATAATACAGAGGTTCTCAAATGTTCTCTAGTCAGGGCTCCCTTCCAGTGTCAAAATATTCCATAGATCTCCCCCCCCGTTGCTTGTACTACATTACATTGCTTATTTTCTGATGTTAATCCAAGTATTCTGATATTAGACACTTCAAGCAAAATGTCATCATAGTTGTTTAATGAAGTCATTAGAGTTTTGTTGTTCCTGAGCTTTGCATGCACACAGAACCTAAACTTGTTATATGTTAAAATGCAGGTTCAGATGTTTTCTATCATTTTAACCTCACTTTGAGTAGTCAAATCCAAGCATATAACAACTGTAACAGCTTTAATAGTGGGTGAATGTGATCATCACTTAATATAATATGTTCTGTAAATAGTGGTTCAGTGGTGCCATATCAGTTTAATGAAGTTTACTGTTAATGTTTTTGGGGACAAGAGCTAACATTAGCACTAAATCATTAAAGGTCAATTAGTTATCAATCAAAAAAATACAATATGTATTCAAAATACTGTGGAAAAAAATATAGTATGTTAACATTCATTTAGATTTTTCTCTCTGTGTTGGCGAGAGCTTAACATTACTGCTAGCTTGCATCCAACTCCATAGCTCAAAATGGAGTGAAATCTTTTTAAACATCCAGTAAGAACACGCATGGTTTTTGTTGACGGATGATGGCTAGAAATAATTTTTGTTTTTTGGTATACAGAATAGGGTGGCACGGTGGTGAAGTGGTTAGCACTGTTGCGTCACAGTAAGCAGGTTCTGGGTTTGAGCCTCATGGCTGAATGGGATCTTTCTGTTACCTCTTTTCGGCCAACAGGGAACGGGTTCCATTCTGACTCGTGCACCAAATTTTGAACCGTTCAGAGCATTTCAACCAAAAATAAATTGGTTCGGAA
>JAOTRR010000038.1:11079028-11092023 GCA_028570945.1 Gogo arcuatus
ATATCAGTGTTTGTTTAGTGCTCCAAATATTTGTATCTGTTTTCATATTTGGATTTAGTCCAGAAGTGGACATGGTATAGGCCAGAATTTTCTTATGTGGACTCGACCACTGTGTCCTGGAAACACTGAAAAAAAAGTATTTTGGGGGATAAATGTCATTTTTCATTGACAAATTATAAAAACAAAAAGAAATTTCCAAAACATAACTTTATCCAACTCTTGAATGAGATGCCCTGTGGAACTTTCTGGCAAGCTTTGTATCTTCTGTCTCATGTTACTGAGTAAGCAAGTTAACTTGGTTTTAAAACAACACTGTCTTTCCCCAAATAATGGAACTGTAGTTTATCCTTTACTACAATAATCACTTTATAATATTGTTTCAGATTTACTAGTTTTTACATTTGTTACATTCCATAAAACTTGCCAGAAAGGTCAAAATGACTCTTTCCGGCTGCTTCTTGGAGTAGCTTGCTAATGAATATGCTATGAATGTACAATTTAATCATTTTAAAATGAATTTTCTTTTTTGTTACCCTAGCAGAGATATGTTGTTCACAGCACGTGGTCTGTGTGGGCTATACGGCGTGGTGGCAGCTCTATAAATAAATCAGAAATGAGTGCACACCAATGTTAACATTTTTTCCCATGCTGAGAAAAGACTGAGAAACCAAAGAAAAATATGTCTCCCTTGTCCAGTGTGCAAACTTTTTGGGATAGTTTCAAGTCTTGTGTGTGTTTTTAGTCAGGATTGAAAATTATGCTGAAACCTGGCAACCCTGCCCACAAGCTACATGCTCAGCCCTTTCCAAACTCCATAGGAAAGTAAAAACCTCACTCTAGTCTCAACATGAAGCAGGCATGAAAAACAAACAGTGTAGCTACTATTTGTATCTGTATTTATAGCCATTTACAACACATTATTTGTTCAATCCATGTAATCATATTCATATTCAGTTATATCCCTAGTTCAAAGCTATGACATGAAGATTTGGGAAAAACTAAAGATACAATCTCAGATACCAAATATGTCACAACTGTTCATTTGGGGGCCAGTGTAAAATTATGAGAAAAAGATTTTCAAGACATTCCTTTAATATCAGACTAAGGCCTCATCGATTCATATCAATATTTGGAAATAGGGACAAATTTCAGACTGGACTGCATATTTTGGTTGAGATGAAGAGTGAGCTCTTATCTTACGCTCTTCATCCTTGATCTTTCCTAACGCAGTATGAGAACCGCACTCAGAACAACACTGTTCCACAATCTCTGCTCCTAACCCAAGAATAAACAAACAGACATTTTTCCACCCACCCATATAACACTCACTGAGACTGAATAATCCCGCTTTCTGTTTTCCATCAGATAGCACAGAGAGGGACAAGACATAGGCAGACGTTAGAAGTGTTTATATGAGCCTTCAGTAACGAACATGGCACTGCTCCAGAATACACACGATGAAATGTGGAGCTCACAGTTTGACTGTGATGTTAAGTGTGTGAGTGACTGAGCTTTCTACTGATTTCGAGGTCACACTTACAGCAACCTGTTGTTAAGAGTGTGTGAGTGCGAAGGATCGTACTTGTGGGCATATAGATATTTGTCCAACAAAAACTACTATGGAGTCCCCAGTTGGCCTACAACCATGCCCACACACACACACACACACACACACACAGATTAGGTGAGTCAGAGTCTGTGCATGTTCTCTTAGCACAAGCTCGCTCTTTCTCTAATCAGCTGCAGGTTAGAGTAGAAACTCCATACACATCAGAACAGGAGGATGAGAGAGAGAGAGAGAGTGGCAAGGGAAAGAAAGGAGGAACCTTCAGAGAAAGAGCTGGGTGGCCTTTGCCAGCAGCAGGAAGGTGGAGGGCTGAGTGGGTGGCTTTGTGCGTACTGAGAGTTTCCCAATGAGGGTGTGGATTACAATTTGGGATGCCGGCTCAGTGATAGCATATTTATACAGTGATTACCGGACTCTACGCACTTACATCACTCACTGTGCGTCTGCCGGAAGGATTCTGATTTGAGAATACCAATTGGGTCATTGGGTTTACAAGCTGATAAGTGGGAAATATTCTTGTTGTAATTTCCCACAGATGAAAAAAATGATCTCAGTATTTCATCCGCATGGCCTACACTGAGGCGCATTTTTAGGATTTTTTGGGATTGCTTTGGATACAGTGTCTCTGTTTGCACTCTTATCAGTGAAAGCAATATTACATGTCTAAATATAGTATCTGTTATTTCTTCTTGTCTCTTGCCTCTCGGTTGGCACTGTACTTGTTCAATAATAAGAATAAACACATTTTCAAGCCAGGTTGACAGTCCTTCTCTAAACACCACCAAATCTGCCACAATTTATGATAAATACATGTGAAATACATTCAGGACCACATCAAAACATGCACTAAAATATCGAGATTTACAGGATGGTGAGCAACACGTGTTTGGAGCTAGAAATTATGACAGTTTACAGTGAGATGTCATTGTGGACTTTGCGTTGGCATTTGGCAGAATGGCGACATCAAAGTTAGCGTTTCCTTTCCTGGCATTCCATCCCTAACATGGTGAACCTTTCATCATATAGTCATCTGTGTGACTGACCTGAGCTGACCCTGCCGGTTGGCACTTAATTCACATATCTTGTATCTGTCCAATGTGCTTAACTAGAAATGCTGTTGTTTTCCGTGTTTTATCTTCCTATCTGTTTGCTGGGTCTTGGGCCAGAAAGTGTGAGTTCTTCGTTGTTTAACTCATTGGTATTGTATACATAAACTGTATATGACTTCTGCGTAGTAGACAAAATCCACTTCCCATGAAGTTTCCACTTAAAGTGCAGCATCAGCAGGCAACACCACCAACGCCCAGCTGCATGATACAACACTCACTTGGTCACTCTCATGTACCAATCATACTAGCTGTCTCTCAGCATAATTTTGCAACATTGATTTCAATGGAATTTACTGTCATTAGCATTTCACAGATTTGTAGTGTAAATAAATGAAGAAAGAAAAGTTTGGTGAACTTTGACATGTGAATTTGCATCATCATCATCATCATCATCATCAGGTAGCACAACTGCTTTGGCTGTGTATTCTAGAGAAGTTTTTCCAAAATGGAGGAAGCATTAATTTTAGCAGTGAATTTTATAGAACAGTCCATAAAAATGAGTTTAGTAATCATTCCGGAGGATGGAATTTACGTTTGCATTTACTTGTATTAAGTTAGTTAGCATGCTAGCAACCACTTCATTGTCAACAAAATAACAATTTAAACTTTGAGTGTCTGTAAGGAAAACCTACCTCTGTCGATCCAGTGAAAGCCACTTTGTCTATGCCCATGTGTAAGGCAATGCCGGCTCCTGCTGTTGGCCCGAAGCCCGGCAAAATATTGACCACCCCTGGTGGAAAACCGGCCTGTACAAACAGAAAGAGAGGAAACAATTTTTAGAGGACAGAGGGAGAAAGTAAGAGAAAGAGAGCAGGATGAGCCAAGATCACCACAGGCCTTTAGGGGTGGAGGGATCCACACCCATCCCGCTGTCCCTCCAGCCCAGGGAAAAAAGTGTATGGACAAAACATCAAAAAGACACAGGACAAGTTTCACAGTTCCAAAGGAAGACAGAGGATGAGGAATAATAACATCTCAGTTGAGGTGGAGGAGGTAGAGGAAGGAGTTGTGCGCTTATGGGATGACATGTCCAGACAAGCAGAGCACTTAAACATAATTTCAAAAATCATATATTTGATCCCAGTTGATGCACTTAAAACATGCATTCGTTATTCCATAATATGAAGAACAATTTGCTGATGCATACACCTGCTTTTCCTCTAATTAACCATTCATTTTATATCTGTTCATCTGTTTTGTTATTGTCTGTACATTACCTTTAATTTGTAATTTATCTTTCATGTTATTTCTAGTTTATGTATTATGTCTGTTTTCTATTTCTTTTTTCCTCCTACCCCTCAAGTGCCCTGTGCTACTTGTCAGGCTACCATTGTAAAAAAAAAATAGTTCTTGATGTTTAATTAAAAAGCTAACTTAATAATAATTTAGAAATAAGCAATCATTCTTTAAAAATGAAACATTCTGATATAATAAAGGATTATTTAGGCAGTCATCGTGGTATGAAAATGTCATAGTGGCACATACCTAGTTTCACTACTGTATTCTGGGCCAAAATAGAGATGATACTTAATGTGACTGTATTGTTTATGGGTAGTCAGCATGTTTAACCGCTGTTTTGTAATTATCCAGTAGTGCTCCTCTTGAGTCAGCCCATCACTGCTGGTATGTCATAATGTCACCGTGTTTCTCCTCTTTGATCAGAGCACTGTGTGTTCACTGGCCTTGCCGTGTTATTGTGTAGTGTCAGTAGTGATGGACCTCTTTGATCAGTGGGTTATTACAAGTGTGCACTGGAGAACATTTGCTGTACCTCTTTGATCAGCGCGCCCATGTAGAGGCAGGTGAGGGGGGTCTGCTCGGCCGGCTTCAGGACCACTGTGTTCCCGCAGCAAAGAGCTGGCCCCAGCTTCCATGCCGTCATCATCAAGGGGAAGTTCCACTACGCAAACAGAGAGCACAGAAACTCAGCCCAATGTTATCTTTATTTGAGTGACCAATCCCTCCTTCACATGGCTTTATAGTTGCTTAATCAATCATACTGAAAGCTGCTGACTCACTCACACGTCTTTGGCTGTTCATGCACTGTAAAAGGAGAGTTACTCCCTGCTTGTGAAAGCTTTAATTGTCATCTTTTCCTATTTAATGAAGCAGAGGATGTATGTCATAAGATCTTCCTTTTACATGTACATGGGTTTACATTCCAATCCATTATCTCTTCCTCTATCCTACATTCACTTTGAATGATTTTCCACTGTATCTTAAAAAAAACAAGAAGTGGATGAACTGTAGAGATAACTGGAAGAGTAAAAGCAACCGTGACGTTCTTACATCATGCAATAATGCCACTGGTCAGTTCAACACAGAAGTACTTGGATTTCTGAGTGCCATCAGATTAACCAAAGTATACTGACTGCAACAAAATTAGTGATAAAAAACCCAGTCAAAAAGCTGATTGTGCTCCAAAGACTGAGTTTACCCTCTTCGTGAAAAATAAACCAATACTCACTGGGATGATTTGTCCACACACTCCGACTGGTTCATGTCTGGTGAATGATAAATACCCTCCATCTGCAAGAGATCGAAGTACAAGCGATCTTAAACATGGGGTGTTGGCATAGAACCAAAACTAATACCAGGACATTATCCTTCCATTAATGATGATAAAAAGAACATGCTTTTATAATCTCATGTGCAAACAGATAAAGATGAAGAAGAACAAATGATATCGGTTAAGAGCTGTACTCTCTGTGAGTTGAGAGAAGAGGAATGTGCACAGTGGTCAGGAATCAGGCTCTACTCTCATTTATGAGTTACACAAAACAGGAATAAATCATGACACTGTATATATAAGACTCCAGGCTCGATCAGTAAGGCCGTGTGAACATGTCTGAGCTCTGCAGTCCTGACTGGAGGAATCTGCTAGCATGAGGCATCTGGAGTAGAGACGAGCCAATGATTCATCTCCCCTGGTGGCCAGATAAGAGTGTGCCAAAGACACACATGCTGTTTGTTTGTCCTGTAATTCTATTACGGATTAGATTGGAGACGAAATAAAGTAAAATGCGGCGGGTTCCCGCTATGCGAGTTTGGTTTAACAACACAACAAAGGCACAGCGGTGTGCTCGCTCACTCACTGGGGACTCGCTCTTCCTCTCCACTCTGCTCCACAGCTTTAGTTTGCAGGAATGTGGACTGTAACAAGGCTCACTGCTATTATGTTCTGGCTGATGTACGATCAGAACATGGCGATGATGTTTTAGGGACAGTTTGAACATGAAAGTGAGACAGTTTGAATGTGACAGGCTGTTTGAGTTGTCTTGTGCTTGTCTCACTCAGAGGTTGAGGTAGTTTACATGAGAAGGTTTAAGATTAAGATCATTTGAGTGAGACAGTGTAAAAATAGGAATGTTTGAGAAAAGAGTGAGTCTGAGTGGAAAGTTTGAGGAGAGACTGAGATAGAATGACACATGGAAAGTGAGAGTTTTTGTATCACAAATTAGAGCTGTTTCAGTGGCAGATTGAATCATCCTGAGTTGGAGAGTCAGACCGTTGAAGTGGCAGATTGAGACTGTTTGAGTGAAATAGGGACATGATTATAGAGACAGAGAGTGAAAGAAGCCATTTTAGTGTAACAGTGAGACAGGATACGTGAGAAAGTGAGACAGGCTGAATCAATGATTGAGGCAATTTAGTGAGAGAATGAGAGTGCGTGAGTGAGAGATAAAGCACACGTCTCTAGGTTTTATATGTCTGTTCCTTCCATTGTACAGTGCATGATGGGACGGTTTACACCAAAGTGTCTAATGCTTCGCACTTGATTTTGTTCATCCAAGGTATTTTCTCTCTAGACAGTTATTCATACTCATCTAGTACATACGTATCTAATTTGACATATGGAAAGCTTTAAGAGTGTGATAGTCTGCATGTGTGCTTGTTCTAGAGGACAAACATTTGTTGTCCACTAAATGTTGTTGTTTTTTTTTTTTTTCCTGGCTGCTCTCTGGTTGCCAGAGAGCCTGGTTTCACTCATTTATTCCTAAAAAAATTACATTATTCCTATAATTATTCTGTTCCTGGATATAATAAAGAAAGTAGGAAAATGGGAAAACATCTAATCACTGGTGTTGATTAATTCCCAACATACATGTTTGTGAGCTGTGAATAATGTAGACAATATTAGAGCAGGGAATCTAAAAGCCATGCAGAAGCCATGGGGGAAGCCATGGCCTAAAGGTTAGAGAAGCAGCTTTGGAACCCGGTTCAATTCCCTGGACCAGGAGGAATGGCTGAAGTGCCCTTGAGCAAGGCACCTAACCCCCAATTGCTCCCCGGGGTGCCCACTGCTGTGGGTATGTCAGGGTCTTGTACGTTGCTCTGGGTAAAAGTGTCTGCTAAATGCCTGTAATGTAATAATGTAATAAAAGCAGGCTAATTTCTGGACAGAGAGTGATAGTGACACACCATGTAAACATATACAGCAATTACACAGACAACCAACTCAATATCTCTACACTCTTTAAGCTGTGTAGCACACACTCACACGGCCTCCATAAGACAGCTCCACAGACACACACATACACACACTAATGGTTGCACTCTGATATCAGAGTTGTGAATCCACTGTTGTCCAGTAGTCTCCAGGCCCCCCACTGTGTCTCTTTCAAACGGCTAAATTAGCCAGAACAGCCCCGCCATAACCCCCCATGCCCTCCCAGCCCCGGAGCTGTCACCGTGATCCAATGGTGGCGCTGCTCAGTAGGAGGGTAGCCATTAGTGTGCAGATTTATAACTGCTGAGGGAGCCGGTGTGTTTACCCACTGAACACCTCCGTAACCCCACGATCCTCAGAGAAAACACTCTGCACCAGCCATTTTTGCTCCTCTGTCTTCCTAGTTCAACACGGCAGACTCTACTGCACCAGGGTTGCATGAGAACACAAACATGGGAAGCTACCGCAAAATTATACCATTGGCTGAAATTTAGCTGACTAGTGAGACAGTCAGAGTGGGATTGTTTTGAAAGCGTGAGACAGATTAAAATGTTTGAGGATGTCTTTGAGTGAAAGTGTGAGACAGTTAGACACTTTGATTAAAGGAGTGAGTTAGATTGAGAGCTAAATTATAACCATTTGTGTGAGAGAGGCAAGTTTTAGTGTGGACTTCTGTGTGAGGCGTAACATACTTGGAGGAAAGAGCTATCTGCCCACCTCCACGAGCTTGCAGACACCCATGATTGGTAGGGGGGAGAGAATATGCCACCCCTCCCTCCCTGAAAGCACAGCCAATTTTGCTCTCTTGAGCTTCTGGGTGGCTGTGGCATCATCGGGATACAAACTCATGATCTCTGGATGATAGAGCAAACACTTTTCTGTTGCACCACTTGGGAGCCCTGGTTTAAGGCTTTCAGTGAGAGAATGTGAATGAAAGAGTGAGGGAGTTGACTACTGTGAGTGATAAACAGAGAAAGTCTGAGTTAGAGAGTCAGACAGTTGGATTGAATGAGAATTTCAGTGAGAGAATGAGAGAATTTGAATGAGAGAGTGAGACAACGTGTGCAATAACTGGAGAAAGTTTGAGTGAGACAGTGTGTGTGTGAAAAATGGAGAAAGTTTGAGTGACAGATTAAGGGTCCGCCTCTCGGTTGTGTTCTAACAAAAAGTGTGTTTGTTCTGATATTAAACTGCTGCATGTCTCCAGGTGGCGTCTGCTTTACGCCTGGAGCTGTGACTCACAGTGTGTTTTACACTGCAGTGAGACGTTTGGGACAGGACAAGTGTTACCTTACCGGTTGGAATGGAGGAGCCGTGGATCTTGTCAGCCCATCCAGCAAAATATCGCAGCGTCTTTATTGTTCCCTGAAGGTCCACAAAGAAGGAGGAGAGGAAAGGCTTGCCGCTGTCCAAAGACTCCAGGGTCTGAGGGGAGAAAGGAGAGATGAGGAAAGGAAACGAGGGAGGAGGAGTGTGATGAAAAATCACACACAGGAATTAAATCTGACTCCCCCCACGCTGCACTTAAGACTTATGCAAGCAAAAGTGCACACTTTATCCCTGCTCCTAGGGGGAAATGCAATACTTATATAGCCTGCATCCCTGCCATGGGTTTGTTATCTCTTTGTCAGGAAGCTGTGATTTCTTATCAGACAGGGATTAATTTGATATACAGCACAATCAAGACCACATGGACCGTTATATTTCTCCTCCAGAGTGATTCACTTTGATACTCACTGAGTGAAAATCACATTGGTTGAGTCCATTTAAGGCAAAGATTCAAGTGCAGGCTGACAGAGATTTATTCAAGATGGCTGTAGTGAGTTTGAGAATACTGTACCATATTTGTGTTTTAATCTGTCATTGTAAACATGTTTGTCTTTTGAGGAAGACAGGCAGGCTTAAAAGAACACATCATATGATAGCTGCCATGGCACAATGCCTCTCTTTTAAAGTTCAGAGTTCTAGGTGGTATGATCGTTAGCACCCAAAGGTCACGCGTCCAACCTCGCTGGTGCCACTGACCAGGCATTTCAGACATTTGCAGAACAAATTGAAATGGTTAGGAAAACAACAAGCTTCGAAGCCCCTGCCATGTCGCCTCTGGCAGGCGCGCCTGACAGACAGGCTCTCATTAGACACTTGCTTATTGTTATGAGGGTCTTTGTCTATTTCTCCACTAAGCCTGCTGAATCTAGTGTTCTGGTTAGCCCAGTTAACACAGGCAGGCCGGTTACTGCTCTTACATCATGGCCACCATAAATACTCCTTTCTGACTAGCTAGCAAGTGTCATTTATTTTCTTTTATTGGGACAATCATGTGGATCAATCAAAAATCTAAACACAGCTCTAAAACAATAAGCCTCACATTAGGGAACTATGCTGGAATGTAACCACGATGCCATGATGAATATGATGACCATGATGAACATGACCATGATGACCAGGATGAACATGATGACTATGAAGAACATGATGATCATGATGAACATGATGACTATGAAGAACATGATGATCATGATGAACATGATGACCATGATGACCAAGATGAACATGATGATCACGATGACCACGATGAACATGACCATGATGAACATGATGAACATGATGATGATGATGACCATGATGATCATGATGATGATGATGAACATGACCATGATGAACATGACCATGATGAACATGACCATGATGACCATGATGAACATGATCAACATGAGCATGATGACGATGATGACCATTATGAACATGATGAACATGATGACCATGATGAACATTTTGACCAAAATGAACATGATGACCATGATGAACATTGCATATTGACTTGAGTTTCACAATAACTCACATCATATAAATATAACCAAGACACAATTAAATATAACCTCACCCAAATCTGTAGAATGTCTGTGTACAGTTATGTTCGATATGACCATGACAACTTTCTAACACTGTCATTATTTAATGTTCTTATTTATCTTTTATTTGAAATCCATTGCAGCATCTGTGAGAAGCTAAGAGTTTCACTGTACAAGCAAGCTTGTGCATATTACAGTAGTTTTATATATTAAAGTGTACATATTACAAGTTCTTGAATCTCAAATCATTAACAAATGTATGACAATGCTGAAGCAGTGTCCTTTATCCCATCATGTCCATGTCCAAGCGTGAACCTGGAAATTATTTGCGACTTTTAGGCATTTTGTAACCCTGTTACTTTGAGAGAATTACGTACACTTTAACTGCCGCACAGTTCTGAGCCTCATATTAGTAATCCACAATAATTCGACTTAGAGAATATTAGACTAGAAACGTGGATACTATGTGGCAAACCCTACTATGTAATTACTACTATTTAATAAACACGCTGGACATGTAGTAGAACACTTATAGTATCCTTAACCACAGAGCATCATAAACTTAACAACATTTTTAAAAAATGATCTTTGGGGTGTTTTTGTTTGTTTGTTTTGGTTTGGTTTGGATACTAGATTATAAGACTCTCCAGATTTGTTTGTGACTTTTATGCACTGTCGCTGATGTGGTTTAGAATAATCTTGTTCTCTATCCCTGCTGTTTTCCACTGTCATTGGCTGTTGTATTATCAGTTAACCAATAACATCACCGACGTCTCACACTAACTAACATCACCGATGTATAACACTAGTGACACTTGATTCTGATCGCTTCCAAAGTCTCATCCAATTTTTGAAGATTACGCCACAAATCCAGTTTCCCTGACTTCCTACTACTAGACATTTCAACAGACTTGGATGCCATTTATGGTCCTTTTGAGTTTGCACATGCATTGCATGTATGTGTTTGTGTATGTGTGTGTATGTGTGTGTGTGTGTGTGTGTGTGTGTGTGTGTGTATACAGTCCACAGATGTACACTTACAGCGAGGTAGGCACGGTCACGCTCCACCAGATCTGCCAGCTTAGAAAGCAGCCTCCCTCTGTCAGACGAGTCCATCCTCCTCCATACTGATCCCAGAGAGAAGGCCAACCGAGCAGCCTGGACTGCTTTATCCACATCCGCCTGAGACAGAAAGAGTAAACATAAAATACTCTGGAGAGACATAAGGAACAAGTGAAAGTGATGGGACCAGAGGAACATTTTAACAGTGTGGTATAGCTTTATCCCATAAACAGGTGTATATGCACATCTGGGACAAATGAAATCCAGTGATTCCGGATGAACCTCAATAGCTCTAGCAGTTGCATGTTCTGTAGGCTTGCTGCTCTTCCTTCATCTGCTCTGTTTTTTCCACAAGCCTGGGTTTCAGACTAAACGTGAGCTCTTCTGTCAGATTTTGGACTCTCATTCACATACTGAGTGAAAACTGGCTTCTCTCATGTAAGAAAACCTCACATGAAGATCCTGTTCAACACAACACAGCAGTGCCAAACCTTTGGCTGGCACAGGTTAGAAGAAAAACTGACGTGCATGAACATACACACAGTCTAATATTACTACTTTACTACTGAATTACTGATTCCCGTCACCAGGCCATTACACTGGCAGGTCAAAATCCTGATTGTCTCTCTAGTTCTTTGTGTGAGAGACATGCAGTTTGTTTCGTGTGAAACTAGAGATATCAGGTTAACTAGAAAACCTCAGTTTGTTAATGCAGACATTTCCTTCCATCACCAAGCTGCTGTGTAAATGGGTTCTATCATTATGTATTTAGATCAGGTTTCATCCACATTTCATTGTGGTTTAGAATCTTTTGGCTCTGGTCACTGATTTAGAAAACCACAGAAAACAACAAGAGGATTTTATTGGCACTTGTAGGGGCAATGCCAGGAACTGAAATGTCTAGTGACAGACAGAAGGAACTTTGTCAGGTTGGAATGTCTTAATCACTGGTTATCTCTAGGGAGAACATCTGATTGATTTTCCCCATACACTTGGGGCCTCTTTCTATCTCAAATTACTATCTGATCTAGGTCGCCTCCTTCTTTACTATTTAGATCAGAAGGATCTAAGGCAGTAGCTGTTAAGCAGGAACCCTTAAGAGAACATTTTTTTCATCTGACCACATGGTTCACGCTCAAGAAGTGACTACGTCTTAACTGCATGACAGGTTTTGGATGGGGATAAAACATTCTGGATAAATGTAGACTCTCAGAATTCTATGATTAGACCTAAACTACTAGCCCTCTCCTGTGATCCATCATCAGAGCTAAACCCTGTCCATGGTAAACCTTCTTTTCTTGCATTGTTATAGGAGCAGTGGAAACTTGTCTTTTCTGTTAATAAAACCCCTGATGTATGATGAGCATCAAAACTGAGGAACAGAGTAATTGCGTCTAAAGCTTATACAAGTTTCAAGGCCTTAATAAAGCTGAAGGGTTTTTTTTTTTAGGATTTCTATTGGCTTAGGTACTCTGTAGCTAAACTCATAATGCCTGAGAATATAGTGGTGGCTTAGTGGTTAGTTCTGCACTAGTCACTGGAAACCAGTCACATCCTTGAGCAAGACCCTTAACCCTCAACTGCTCAATTGTAAGTCTGTCTAATATGTTCCTTTGTATAAAAAGTGTCTAATGATTAATTAGTGAGTTCACTTCCCATCCTTTTTCATTCTTTTTTTTAAAGATTTTGTACAATGAGTGCTAACTTTTACCTTGTCAGCCTCTTGTATGTCACAGATCTTCTCCCCGGTGGAAGGATTGTATGTGGAGAACGTTTTCCCGCTCACCGAATCGTGCCATTCGTTATTGATGAAAATCTACAGAGGAAGAAAACAAAGACAGTGAGCTCAGTGTTTATAGCAGTGGGGGCAGAGGAGAGGGGGATTGCTCTTCATGGCTCTTTACACACACACACACACACAGAGAGAGAGAGAGAGAGAGAGAGAGAGAGAGAGA
>JAOTRR010000038.1:11122974-11139167 GCA_028570945.1 Gogo arcuatus
TTCCACAACTGTAGTAATCCATATTATGTCAAGAACCGCTCAACTAAGTAAAGAGTAACGACATCCATCATTACTTTAAGACATGAAGTGTCTTTTAATTGATAAAAATAAAGAAAAACCACTGAATTAGAAGGTATGTCCAAACCTTTGACTGGTACTGTATAATTGAGTAAGAGTACATATGTTCTGTACCTGTATGAATGAAGCCAGTGCAGTTGGGGTTATTGGTTTCAGTGCGGTTATTTAAGTTCAGACCTGATTATGAAACAGCAGTTCAATAACAGTGCAAGCTTTATGAGTTCTGCTGTCACCTACAAAGTGCATGGCTGTTTTACACAGTGGTAAATCATTGCCTTTAGTGTAGAGACCTCAATTCTGAGTAGGGAGAGGTAATAAAAATAAATCTGACTGAAAATGTGCATCGAGTTCTCTCTCTCCCTCCCATTTCTATTACTCCTTGCTTTTGCAAACGTGGATTATTGTCAGAGTGCCTTTGCACCCAGGACCCTCCCATTTGCAGCCCCTAAATTTCTGCATTTGCATATAATGGTCCTTTCCTGCATTAAGTTTGGACACATATCCACCTCTGCAATTCTCTTTCCCTGAGATAATGACAAATGCTTGAGTTTACTTAGACAGATAGGCATATAATACTCCATTCAATTTTAAGAAGAAACTTGACATTAGTCCTTGGATTAGGCAGCTGTCCATTGGAGCAGAATGCATGTGGTTAATGTGTTGTCCTTTCTGCTGATTACCTCATGCCTGTGTGATGGGAGAAGAGCAAGAGGAAACAGAGCAGGTGAGCACTTACTAATATGACCTCATTTTCATGCAATACATTATGCAATGCAACTCCTGGTTATTAAGACCCATACAATGTCTGGTAGTTGATCTGTGGTGGGAGAAGCTAATAAAAGTGATGAGTAATCAGAGATCAGTGGCATGTGTGCTGAAATGCAGTCACAGTGAAAACCAGCTTGTGTCAAGGCATTGGGAATTAAGAGTCAACTCTAAAGCCATACAGCAAAGTTTATTTGGCTTTGACATAAAGTGTCCTTCTATTGCTGTAGAAGAAATGCCTTTGTCCACACCAACACATTTGTACTCTGGTGGTGTTTTATGTTTGAGAATACATTCATTCATCTTCAGTAACTGCTTCAGTAATTATCCTGGTCAGGGTTGCAGTGGATCCCAATCTCAGGAACACCATGCATTCACACACTCATTCACACCAAGGGGCAATTTAGCGTAGCCAGTCCACCTACCTGCATGTTTTTGGACAGTGGGAGGAAATCAGAGAACCTGGAAGAAACCCATGCAAACACAGGAAGAACATGCAAAACTCCTCACAGAGATTAACCCTCACTCAGGACTGAGCCAGGGAAGCTGGAGCTGGAGCTGTGAGGCAGCAACACTACCCACTGTGGGAATGAAGAAAGTATAAAATTGCACAAAGCAAAATGTGAAATTAAAAATGAAACATTTTAGAATAGTCCACAATAAAGACACACAGTAGCTAAAGCATATCAAGATTACCCAGCCAAATAAGCTGATAGAGTTAACCAGACAGCCCCAGTTAACCAGAAGTTATTTAGTTAGTGCTTGCTCTCAAATTTACATTGCTAACTAAACAACTGTTGACATTAACTTAAGACAGTTGGGTAAGTCCACGGGTCACACCAACTCATTTGGAAATTGAACCTTAGATAACTGTAATCGTGGTAGTGGTTTATTCAGAAAATGAATAATGAAGAAAAAGTCTGACAAATCAGCTTCCACTTGGAATCGGAATCACATCTAAAATTAGCGCTAATAAGCATGTAGTAATGTGAACATCAATTAAATTTCCTCAAAACACAGATGTATAAATATAAACACTAGGAATTACTTGGAAGTTGTTTGACAATGCATATGCGTGAATGATATACACCACACACACACCTCTGTGTCCAGCAGGCACCTCAGTAGAAAAGTGATTACAACATAACTCAGTGTACAGAACTCACTGTTTCTTACACAGAAATATTTGCACAGGCAGAACTCGTAACACAACATGGATGGTTATCATTTTGATTGATTAAGGTGGCTGGTAAGCCACTTTAATACAGTACAACCCATGCTGACTTAAAATATCAAATCGTTTTTAGATGCACTGTCAAGAAACATCAAGAAATTTACTGACTTTTGTAAGAGTCAAGTGAACACACATCAGTAATTTACTGCTACCCCACATACCCAACAAAGATACCATAGATAATCTCCATCTGATTGTCTGTCGCCATGTCTGTCTGATGTCTGTTATGCATCCAGTGTTGGCATGGAAGCAGAGTATGTTTGGATTTGTCATTTTTTTCTTAGTGGATTTGGATAAAATAAATCAATACTGAATTATACTATTGCACTATTATGTCTGAAATGAACATGGAAGGTAATAAAACAAAGTATTACTGTGGTGCAGACATCAAATATTGGCACAGGATTAAAATAAAATACTTTTTTTTTTTAAAAAAAGACACCATGTGAATAGAATGATTATAACAAAAAAAAACAGAAAAATATAAAGCTCCTATTGCAAAAGCATGAGAGACATTAGTCATTAATGACCTTATAAAGCAGTTAGATCAGTGTTTATTTGACTCTGTTACAGACAATGAGTTTGGGTTGAACATGAAGATGCGCTATGAGCCTACATCCATGTTCAGGATGTACACGCATGGGAAGGATATAGAGGACGCCTGCACTGTGGAGCTCTTCCAAACCCACACCCTGCAGTCCTGCAGCTTCAACAGCAGCCACCCACTGGTCATCATCATCCACGGCTGGTCGGTATGGGACTTCATTATCAGGACGAAAATATAGGGCACAACTAACAGGAACTGGCAGTACAGAATATTCAGACTCCAAAAAGACAGAGTACTGCAAAGATTACACCCAGTGATGAATTAAATGGAGTGTTCAGTGATGAATATTCAACATGCATGAAACTAATGCCACAGAAATCCATTCAGGAGACATCGGTTTTGGGTAGTAATTGTAGTCCTGAGAGTCTGTTCTCATCATTAGGCAGCTAAGGCACCACATTTTGGCCAAAATGAACAGAGCATTTTTAAATCCAAAGTCATTATAATATTATAAACCTTTATAAAAGCAAAGACCCAAAAGCAGAAAAATGAAGCCTGGTTTAGTCTATGATAAGGATTACCCTGTTTCTCAGTGCTTAAAGGTAGGGTAGGTAATGTTGGATAAATCGGCAAGAGTAAGCTCAATTTTGAAAGTATCCAACCGAAAAATCCCACCCCCTCCCTTCAGGTCTCCCTCCAAAGCCACTCCTCCAAAACATATGAACGCTCACTGCCTGACTACTGCTGGAGGATGAGTCCATGAAATGATCTTTCTCATAACTACAAAACCAAAAAATAAGCTACATCAAATTTGTAAAACATCTCGTTCATAGCCAATATAGACTAGCATAAGATAAATACAATCAAATGACATTTGCTCAAAACTACAATGCAGACACTGGCAAACATATACACAAATAGACTACATACAAGGTATGTGTAAACATAGCTACATAGTCTACTAGCTTACACCTACAGCGTAGCTAACATTGGCTTTGGGCTAATACATAAGAAAGCTACATAAGTAGCTAGCTATGTTGGCTACATAGTTCAGGAAAATAACAAATTTCCCCCCAAAAAACAAAGCAAACTAGATAATTACCTGTCCAAAAGAAATTCAGGAACTATGGTGTAATTTTTTCAGGCCCTTCAACTCCCTATGTTATCAGCATCATTGAAAAGCCATACCAATGTTCACTCTGGTTTGATCTCTTACTTTATCCAACCTATTTTTCATTGTAGCATTTTCTACTTCAGTCTTTCTTTTCTTGCTTTGTTTAGCAGTACAAGCTGTTGTAGGTATAACTGTTCTCTGCCATTCCTGTGTGACTAGCTCGCTAGCTTTAGCATTATCTCTGCCTAGTCTTGTGGAAGACTCAAGCCATGTGCAATGAGTGCACGGGCAGAGTGCCAGTAGGTAGACATGCAGGTAGACATGCAGACTGAATTAAATGATTGAACGGGCTTTTTATAGCCCTGTGACTGCCACAGATGACAGACATTTTTCTTTTTATTGTCACAGCATTTGATTTATTCATTGTTATTGGAATGTAAAGAGAATTTCCAGAAATATAAAAAAAATGCTTCTAAAATAAATTGTCTACCCTAGCTTTAATTAAACCAAGGCTATTCATATCCCAATAATACATTTTAATATCACAATAATGCAAGCCAAATTTGACTACATTTAGCTGCCTTATGAATAATACAGCCTTTATCTCAGGGATACAAACACTGTTCAAATGTTGCCTCCAGCTCAGTAGATGGCAGTGGCATCCATATTATAATGTGCAGGTTTGGGGGAGAGAGAAATACTGAATGCAAGTGCTTTTTTAATATGTGTATATTTGGGTTAATAGTAATAGTTCATACACCAGGCAGAGGTCAAGAACAGGGAGTTGAGAGGGACTGGCAGGAGATGATGCACAGAGTAATAAGGGTCATTGTGGGTAAGAAACGTGATGCATGTTGAATATTCTGGTGTACTGTATAACAGTTTAGGCCTAATCAGGATTTCATAGACACCCATAGACATTCATCAGCAATCACAAGATTGACAGCTGGGCCCAAGCTGCCAGTAAATGACCTGACCTCTTTGTATGTGGCTGTAGATGGATGGAGTGATAGAAAGCTGGGTCACTCGGCTGGCTGCTGCACTTAAGAGCACACAGAAAGACATCAATATTCTGGTCAGTGACTGGCTGACCTTGGCACAGCAACACTATCCCCTTGCTGCTCAAAACACACGCCTGGTTGGTCAGGATATCACCCGGCTGCTCATGTGGCTTGAGGTGAGGCGACCAAGAAAATAAGCCTACGAACCAGGGTGTTTATGCTTTAAAGAATACAACACAAACATACAATGACTTTCTCTGAACACCTCTGGATAAAATCATTTAAGAATGCTACCATAAGCTCACATTCATATCTGTTGTGTCTGTCATTTCCAGGATCTCACACAGTTTCCTGTTAGTAAGGTCCATCTTATCGGCTACAGTCTGGGTGCTCACATAGCAGGATTCGCTGGAAGGAACTTAGCTGCATCAGGGAGGACTCTGGGAAGAATTACTGGTGAGAGAAAATATGTTTACATATGACTATGAAGGCTCTACAACTTCCAGAACATTTTGAATGTACAGTAAAAGACATTTGAGATGAGTTGTTGCTTCTGCAAGGAGCTTCAACTTAAAGGACCATAAGATAGTTTGCAAGTAAACCAGGACCATGCCTTTTCTTTTATTTAAGTTAGCAGATATTTTGCTGAAAAAAGGCTTAAATCTACCAGTGATGCAAAATATTAGAAGATACTGCAGTTAAGAATTTTTAGCTACAGAACATGAGTGCTCTAACCTAACTATAGTGATGAACATTTCTGGCAAAATTACAATTTTCATTTTTTTTGAGGCATTGTTGGAATAATGATTGAACATTCAAACTGTTCCACACACACACAAGAAAACTGACGCGTGGCACAGAATATTACTCAGTGCATTATTTACTTTATTCAGTGCAGTGTGTGGGAATGTGAAGTATGCTAAACCATATAAAATCCACTGAGTCACACCTTAGCTACAGCAGGCGCACGCACGCACGCACGCACGCACGCACATATATATATCACATGTCTCCTTAATGCAATACCACACCAGTTAATGAGATGCATACGGATGATAAGTAACAAAATCTCTTTACAGGGGTTAAGCCACCATTTTCCTGTCAGGAAACCAGAGTGCAGTCCACTTTAGATGTTTTCCTTTGCACTCAGTTTGAACTCCAATATAAATTGTCACAAAGCAGCTTTACAGAAATATATAAATTCCAGATATAAATTTTAAACATATGAATTTATAAATTTATCCCCAAATATGACCAAATATGACTCACTTGTTACTTACCATTTAAACCTCACCCACTGAGACAAACAATTTGCATAATATACAGTATTTAATGAGAAAGTGCTGAAATAAAGCTCCATGCCCCAATGAATGAATGATGGTTGTGATTCATGCATAGTGTGGAATGAAAGACATAAATTACACAATAAATAAAAAATTATGCGTCAATTTCTGGAAGGATTTTGACTTCTGGCCTCTAAAACTACATGTTAAGGAGTGTCAGGTATACACCCATGTTTGTGTCAGATAGGCGAGAACAAGATGCATTTTGCCAGCATGGGAATGAAATAAGGCCTCTTCTGACCTGCATCATAAACCAACCCACAAAATTACTGTAAAATATTGTAGTAACCGAGTACAGCTGGAGGGCATCTGCTAAATACGGTAAATGTGTGTGTGTGTGTGTGTGTGTGTGTAGGCCTGGACCCTGCAGGCCCACTGTTTGAAGGCATGTCCTCTACAGACAGACTCTCCCCAGATGATGCTAGGTTTGTGGACGCCATTCACACATTTACCCAGCAGCACATGGGGCTCAGCGTGGGCATCAAACAACCCGTTGCCCACTATGACTTTTACCCTAACGGAGGATCCTTTCAGCCCGGGTGCCACCTGCACATTCAAAACCTGTATGCCCATCTGTCTCAGTATGGCCTTATGGGTAAGCATCAACAGTGTGAGAGAGGGAAAGAGCAGGATGAGTAAGAGGAAGAGATTAAAGGGTGGGTTTATGGATATTGGTGGAGAGACTGAATTGATGGTTTAGTGAAAAAGAGCTTCATGAAGAGTTTTATTAAAGTTTAATGATTTGGAGGAAATTGGCATGTTAAAAAGAAACACCATGAATTCCCAACATGTTCAACTGATGAAAAAGGAAGATTTGACAACTTACTTGGATAAAAAGTTCACAAGCATAAAAGAAGCTGTCAAGCACAAATCTTAATAATCCCAAATGCAGCATGGTGCTGTCCACCCTGCTGAGTTCATGCCTGCAGGCTGTCAAATACGCCTTTATGTGAAATGCATGAGCTGGACAACCGGCTTAAGATATCTAATCAAAGAGAAATGTGCAGCGAGTCATGTGTTGGACAGGCTGTCTCGATCAGGCAGTGAGTAAATGAAAACAAGGTTAAGACTATTCTAATGCAGAGAGAGGTGCAGAAATAGCTGTACTTTTGTCACATTTTTCAGTAACATTGTTGTGCCATCAGTGCACTGAATAAGTGAGCATTAAAACCTTGAGAGACTATGTGATGACAAACATAGAGTAATAACATCTGTAGGTAAGACCAATTTCTTATTCTCATTTTATTCCTGTCTGTCTGTGTGCAGGCTTCGAGCAGACGGTGAAATGTGCCCACGAGCGAGCTGTTCACCTTTTCATTGACTCTCTGCTGAACAGAGACAAACAGATCATGGCCTACAAGTGCAGAGACGACACAGCATTTAACAAGGGTGTCTGTCTGGACTGCCGCAAAAACCGTTGTAACACTCTCGGCTACGACATCAAGAAGGTCCGCACGAGCACCAGCAAGAGGCTGTACCTCAAAACCCGCTCACTTATGCCATACAAATGTAAGACAGAGTCGAATGTGCTGTTGTAACAGGGTAAACAGTTTAAATCATCACCTGTTGTAGCTCAGGTCTTAGTGCTAGTGGCTGGAAGGTTGAGGTCAAGTCTGTGGACTACTGTTGATTACTTAACTGAACCTTAACTGCTCTTTCCTATGCTTGGATTGGGTTCTGCCTCACCTGTAAGTCACTTTGGATAAAAGAGTGTGGCAAATGTGCATGGATGGGTTTACTTGCTGCTAATGGGTGTGCTCTTTCTGACGCTGATGTGAGAAAAACAAACTGGAATCATAAATTCTGGATTCTGGGAAATGAATGTAAACGAATAAGTGGCCAGTTCATTTCTTTGAGATTTGCCACATTACATTGTGATAATAAACTGTGGTTCAATGGTGATACAATGGACCTTTAATGACCCTGCAATTAAGGCTGTCTACAGGAATATCACCTACATGTAGAGCTTTAATTGTTACTGAGATAAAAGTGTTGAATATTTCATTAAGATATAGCAGTACAATTAATGTTTCATGAACAAGTAGAGAAGGAGAATGTTTAAACTCTTTCTTAAAGTCAAATAAAACATTCAATGAAAAAGTTAAATAGAAACCACTTGGTGCATGAAACAATGATGGTATTATCACTAACATCTTGCTTTTTCCTTCATCTTCCAGTGTACCACTTTCAGTTCAGGATCCAGTTCTTTACACGATTAGAAAAGATTGATCCATCTCTCACCATCAAACTCACCGGCACTCGTGAAGAGAGTGAAACCCTCCCAATCACCCTGTATGTTCCTATTCAACTTACAGACAATTTATTTCAGCCATAAAGCCCATATTTCTTACAAGCCTTCTTATATAACTTTTATGTAACATGTAAGTGGTTATCATACCTAATGCAAATAACGGTTGCATCACACACTGTTTGTACTGTATATCAGGAATGTTCGAATCAACAGACGTCATCACAGTTTTGGGCCAAGGCCAGTACATTAGTTCAAAGCAAATGGAGTTAAAGGAATAGTCTGTAAGATGTATTGTAATTGCCCATTACTCCCGTGTTTGGTGCTCGAAGTTTGTTCTTTAGCTTTGCACTGGAGCTACAAGGTTAATGTAGCTAACATTAGCATTTATGGGAAGCTTATATCTTCTAGCTTAGCACTGTACAAACAACACACCTACCGGTAAACAAATAATCTAAACTAAATAAATTTGATTTCAAGTAGAAAACTTTTCAAAGTAGAATTTTCATTGAACTGATCCTTCAGTCAGACTGCAGTAATTCAATGAAATATAAGCATAAAACTCCATATTAATAAAAAATGTGTCCCTTTACACCATCTCTATCTCTATATCAGAGTAAAGCAACTCTCAGGCAATAAGACTTACACTTTCCTGATCACCCTGGACACTGACATCGGAGATCTGATAATGATGCATGTGGCCTGGGAGGCAGACCCACTGTGGACCAGCATGTGGAGCAAACTGAAGGCCATAATGTCATGGGGGAGAAAGGAAGATGCACCACAGATCACCATTGGCAGGATTCGAGTCAAAGCAGGGGAGACACAGCAGAGGTAAACCAGACATGGAATAAAACAGAAGCAGATAAATTTTTTTTTTTTTTTAAATGTGACCAGCACATTATGTCAGGGTAGAGCTGCACAACAAATTGTATTAAAATCACACACTTGATTTGTTTATCAGTTAAATTTGCTTCAAGGACAGGATCAATTCTGTAGCATTTGCACTCAGGAAATTATTGTCTAAAACAGAGCACCACTATTCCTCCTTATTCCAATAACCATAGACCTTGTAGCATATGACCTTATGCACACAAATGAAGCTCAACAACTTGGTGAGTCTACAGAAGAAAAAGGGAAGGAACGATGTTGGAAAGCTAAGTCGTGCGTGAATTTTAAAAATGACCCAGTGATGCATTGTGCATAGAGTGAATTTTCATCTACAGGTGACCAATTATTTAACCAGCCATTAATATTGCTGCTTTCCTTTAACGTTGGGAGGACACACTGCATTGACTGGTTTCAAAATTACTAGCACCCTTACAATGAATATTTTTATGCCTGACATGGAGAGAATGACAAGTCTCTTTCTGTAATGTGTAACAAGGTTGGAGAGACTGTTCAGATCCATTCATACAGCGCCTCCTAATGGACATGCCAAGCCCCTACTTATCCCTTCCAGTTTATCTCAACACAAGGCTCAGGTACTGACTACGCAGAGCTCTGGTGTAGGGACAGTCTTTTCCAAAAATACCAAAAAAAAAATTTTTAAGACCAAAAATGTTCAATCTTTTGACAGACTAAGATTTTAACACATTACAAATGTTGGAGGACCTTTGGCAGCTTATCTCCCCCTCTCTCAAAGGTGCACATGGTCAAATGTGGTGAATAATGGTCTATCAGGTGCTATAGGCCTATTTTGTGAGCACAATATACTATTATATATTATACAGTACTGTGCAAGTGTCTTAGACATCCTATATTTCTGTACTAATTTTGAATTTTATAGATATTTATTTTAACAAATAAACATAATGAAGGCTGATGGGTTTTGCTGCAAAAATCAGAAGCAATTGAAACAGTCAAAGTCTCCAGAAGAACTGTGGCTGGTTCTGCAAAATGCTCAGTAAAACCTACAGCATTGTACATGCAGACATTGTACCTGAGACTACTATTTAAGAAAAAAAAAAGCAAAGGGTCGTCACACCAAATATTGAGTTTGTTTAGTTTATTACTGTTTAATGCACATTGTTGTATTTTTTCTTTTAAGGTTTAATTTCATATTTTTTGAAGTCATCTTTACTTTACACCATTTTTTTGCATGTGCCTAAGACTTTTGCACAGTACTGTATATACTAGGGTATACTATGGTATTATATATTGTGAGCACAATTTCCAACCTTCTTTCTTTCTTTCTTTCTTTCTTTCTTTCTTTCTTTTGCAAAATATTAGTAAAGTTATATAAAATTGTTTACAATATGAAACATCTCCATGTGTTATTTAGCTACACCTATGAGCTACACTCGTACACAAACCAGCACCAGAACGGGGAAAGTTATTAAATTTCAATTCCATCAATATTTTAATCATAATTTAATAAGTTATATAAATGTATTTAGGTTTATTAATTATAATGATAAATAAAAGACATGCATATGGTTTTAAAATAGATTTTTGCTGGCTTAAATAGATGGATTGGGTTCATAACATGATGCACTACTGAATAGTTACCAGAACCTGTGGGTTCAGAGGAGGTTTAAACTAATATCCGAGCAACCACACGGTGAATTTTGTATTTTACCATATAAAATAGAAATGATTTTTATGATTATTAATTACCTTTTGCCGTTACCCCTCTTTTGTCCTAATCTCCACAGAACCACGTTTTGTGCTCAGACAGAAGATGGTGTGTATATTCAGCCCTCTGAGGAGAAGCTGTTTGTTCGCTGTGATGAAAGGTGGGAAATGTAGGAGCGTGTGAGGTCACAGGGCTGAAGGACAGCACAGGTTTTTGTGCTCACGCCCATTTGATATCATGATGTGAGTGTGTTAAAAAAGATGGACTTGCTGAGGTTAAGCGACGCAGAGGAAGCTGAAACCACAGTTACTGTTTTTAATCTGCCCTTGTTGACTGGTACTCATCACTTTCCCCTTGTTTGAATCCCAGCTGTCTTTTTAAGATCCCTTTTCATTATGCCAGGATCAGACTACACGAATTCAACCCAATTTTGACACAATTCTTTCACGGATGAGAAACTTCCAGAGTCTGACCTGAATATGAACGTCGAGAACGAAAAATGGCCCTTGTAGCGTGATGTTATCAAAGAACAGTTATGTGGCATCTGGGACGCCCCACGAAACCCTGCCAAAAAGTCTAGCATGTCAGAATATTTTGTATTTTCTTGCTTAGCTTGACTTCTCCTACGACGTGTTTCTTGATGGTCCTTCTGTAGTCATGATTGACAGTTTCTTGACCCTCCTCCCCGACGACACGCAAGGACGTGAACGATGATTGGTCGGGGTCAAACTTGTAGTGTTGCCAGTCTCCCCACCAAGACAAGGCAAGAATTCATGGCACTATGATTGTCTAATCTGACATGGTGACCATCGTGAAAGACAAAAATATAATGTAGTCTGATCCCAGCATTAGGCTAGCTCACTAGGTAGCTTAAGTGAAGGTTGTTAGTTGGGCTCTTGGGCTACTGAGAGGTTATGGACAGATGGACCTAATATAGACCTCAGAAGCAAAAGCTGCCTAGAATACATTGTAATTTGACACAGTTTTGTTTTCAAACCAGCAAAGTGAATTGTTAAACTGAGCAGCGGTAATGCTTCCAGCACATCACATCCAATGTAACACCTTCTCTATTGCACCACAGTAAAAATGATGTACCACACTGTACATAATGGCTATGGATTTAAAACATTTTGATGTAATTCAATCCATGAATGGATTTTTATAAATCTTTCTTATTGGAAAGCCAACTGTTTCTGGCTGTCAGGACATTTAATTTTTTGGCTTTGCTGTTGTCACTACTTATCCTGCTCAGGCTGTCTTCTGATGCAGAAGAACTAGCAGTGCTAGATGCCATTTCATGGTCTACGTTCCAAGCCACTATTCATCCTTGTTTTAAAAACCTTCTTCTACTTCTACATGGCACTTCCGAAAGTAACCCCATGTGAGAATGACATTCCCTCCTTCCCCTTGTGGTTTGTTTAATTGTTTGAACATGGGAAATCTGACTGCTGATTATTATTTCACATTCTGCTCATGTATTTTCTCAGTTTCTTACAATAGTATGATGTGGCTGAAATTTCCATTTTATGCAAACCCTTCCCAAGTTTTTCCAAAAAGCTTTTGAATTTGCATTTAATTATAGTGAATATTTCTGTTTAGCCTATTAAGATTAATAGTTTGATGTAGTTGTAGGTTGTAGGCACAGATGCCGAACTATTGCTAAGGGTCAGGTGATCTAATGGACTTCTTCCATTTTTCTTGCTGCCACAGCTGAGTGCATTCTTGAGAGGGAAAGTCAGAGAAGGAAAGCTGATGAGAGATGCTGTTTTAATTAGTATGCAGTTTTGAACATAACCCTTTGTAATATGGACAAAGTTTGATGCTTTTTGTTTATCCACAAGGCAAACCTGTTTTTGTAATTATTTGTGGAAATGGTTTGTAAAAGCCCAATGTTCCATTAAACTGATTATTCAACAAATGCAAACCTTTTTGGAGGAACGACTGGTCCATGGATTCACTTGAACAAGACAGTCATAATCTTGTGGGATTTACCTGAGCAGATAAATCAATAAACACAAAGCATTCCAGTTAATTACCTATTCAGAGTCCTGAATCTACAAATAACAGCTATAATTACCTTTGATAAAAGGTGAGATATGGAGAAGCCAGAACGGTTCAGCATTTCAGCAGTTTACAAAAAATAAAAAGCTCCAGAAACAGCACATTTCAGAGGCAGTCATCCACCAGCCAGACTAATGTTCTACCTCACTGGACACGATACAACACAATGCATTGGAAATTCCAGTTAGCACGGCACTTTCACGACTTGTAGCAGCATCTTTGACTAGACAAATGTGGCAACAATCTTCACAAAAACTGAATATCACTTAAAATGAATGGTTGAATAGTCTGATAGTCTGATTATATACAGTATATGTAACCTAAACATTGTAATCTGTTAAAAAATATCTACAGGTTTACATCTATGTAACGAGTGTTTATAATTTAGCCTTCACAGAAAATTCAAATTTGAACTTCTTTTGTGGTCAGGAGGGGGAAAAAAACACATTTGTATTTTTTTCTTTACCAGTATTGTGACAAATACCTAGGCGTATGATTAAGTTTTCTGCAATATTATTGCATGTTACAAACTGATTATTACAGTTTATGAGAGCATATAAGAAGAAACGAACAGGCCACCTTATAAAAGTGCTTTTGCATTTTGCAGAGGCTAATGTGAGTTTGCTTTGGTGGTGTTCCCTCGATGCCCCCTGATGAACTCTGCAGCCAGGAGCCACAAGAACATAGACAACATTTACAGCAAATGTCATGAGGAATGAATGTACCTGCTGTTAACACACAGCAGTGTGAAGAAACAGTGCGCTGAAATGTTTTTCAGGTCTGTTTTTATTAATGTGAATAAACTGTGTATTGAGAAATTGACCAAATCTATTTTTATTAATGCATTTCAAGTACTTCAAAAAATTACATATCTTTGCACAATACTTTTTGCATTTTTAGTAAAAAGTTTTCAAATTGAGCGCAAATAAAAGGAAAAGGGAACAAAATCAGATTTATGAAAAAGAATAACAAAAGAAAGGGTACTGTATAAAACACAGCAGCCATTAAAATCAAACAGTAGTATTAGACATATTTCTCCATCTTTCAAATTCCACACATTTTGCATATCAGTGCACATTCCTCTTATATATTTAAAGCAAGACTTGAAAAAAAGACGTTTGAATTAAAAAAGTCTTCCCTGCCCCGAAAACCCCACTCACACCACTTTACCACAGAAGAACAAGAATGATTAGGTAAGATCTGAGCCTCTAAGTTCAAGCAAAACACTACCACCAACCACTGTTCGGTAGAACAACACTTGAAGAGTAGAATAAGGGCATACCTCACTTTCCTAATGAAGGACACATGACATGACACGGCCTGTCCACTAATAAATAAAAACATGCTTTGAGGCGCTGGATCTCTGAGTGAGCTGCTCCAATGCTCTTTTCAAGAAAGCTCTAAATCATGAAAAACATCAGATACACTTTGCAAATGCATTATTTGAACCAACAGATGCTCCAACAAGGGAAAGTGTTTTATTAGATTATCTTGTAATTTGTTTTAAATTTGTACTGCAGAGGCAATGTTTTATTATAGACAGAATATAATGTGATTTTGTTTTGGTACACAAGGTCTGCAGCAGCAAGAGAAAAATGAAGAATATTAAAAAAAAAAAGCAAAAAAAAACCCCAGAGTAAAATTAGTGCCACTTTAATTTCTTCCTGACAGTCTACCCTCTCTGAGCTGAGCATTTTCTTCTCAAATGAGCATCTCAGAAAATCAAATCAACGCCACAGATGTGTATATGACCCTGTAAGGAGGCTGGCACAGATTTGTCCTGCTGCTCATCAGGCACAGTAGAAAGTGTTTATAGATCATCATCTGCACATAGTGTACAGAATAAGGGTTAGACTGCAGGTGGTGTAACATAGAAAGAAGAACTTTGTGATGAATTTTGAGCATCTTCTACAGTAGGGGTGGGACAGAATAAGAAAATCTGATAGCCCTTCTACGCCGAAAAGGTGTTAGTGGTTTCCCAGCTGGTACTTAATCTCGAAATGTCACCCTTTTCCACCACAAACAAATTTATTTTTGGCTAGCAAAAATCAACCACCAAAATACTGTGGAACAGGGCTTAGGGATGCTATTATTTTATCAACAACTCAGGTATAAATAGGTGAAAATCTGAGAAATTTTAAATACAGTTCCACTATTAACATGTGGTTTTCAGATCCTGCTTTTGGTTTATTTCCTGAATGAACTTTCTGTATTCGTTTTGATATGGAAAGTGGTCATGTAGAAACTACAATATGTACCCATAAGTCCTCCTAGTTTTTCTCTAGTTTGTTTTCCAAACTCCAAAATTCTCCCAACAGGTCTCTATATTAGCAGCTGTTCTCAGAGCAACAAAAGTTTTGACCATAGTCATGCCACAGGAAATTTCTAGGCAGTTGTAAAGCATCTCTGACAGTGGTGGATCTGGTAGCTGACATGAACTCAACACTCAACACTCCAAATATGACATGAAAAAAAACCACACCTCACAATCTTTCACAGCTGAATGTATGTGAAATAAGGCCATTCACCAAAAGGTAACACAATCACAAGTCAAATTTTCTCTCTTGTTCCCCTTCTCAGGATTTTTAGAATTTCACTCAGTCTAAACTATGAAACTCTTCAAATGCAAGAAGTGCATGTGATCAGGATGAAACTTACAAGAAGAAGAATACTCAGTCTTGGTAATAGAACAAACGTAAGATTAAAAGATGAAAAAAAAACCCCACATCACCAAGAATCATCAGGCATTTTCCATTCACCCCTCTGACACACAATGCTTTAGGCTTTGTAATTTGTCCTGAGTGTCAATCAAAATAGTAAATAACATGTATTCATCAGAAGAAAAAACACAATCATAAGATGCAACAAGAAAAAAAACATTTTGTGAAAAACTGTACAACTAAAAAGAAAGAAAGAGAGAGAATGTGAACTTTAAAAAGCTTGTATTTTGTATTCTTCCACTTTTCTTTGATAATATTTATTAATCACATTGGCAAAAGAGTCTATGCAGAAGGAACACTTGCTCGCCCAGCCTTGCCTTGCCGGACCACAGAACCACTGCACTTCCCCATCATGTCATTCTGAGCAGGATGGCAGTGTTTGGGGAAAATATGGGTGGAGGGGAAAAAAAGAGAGAATTAAACGTGGAGAGAGACAAGAACCTTGAAGCACTCTGCTTATAGAGAGATGCCCAAGAAAATTAGGTGTGAAAACTATATGTGTAT
>JAOTRR010000038.1:11275769-11294475 GCA_028570945.1 Gogo arcuatus
TTGAAACATGTTGCTGGCACTAAATTCAAAATGAGCATATATTTTTCAAAAAACAGTAAGATTTCAGTTTCAACATTTGATACGTTGTGTTTGTACTATTTTTAAGGAAATATAGGGTTTCCATGACTTGCAAAATCACCGCATTCTGTTTTTGTGTTTTAAACAGTATCCCAACTTTTTTTGGAAACAGGGATGTACATAGCTATGTTCAGGTGCGAAAGAACGCAAAGTAAGCTGAAACATTTAGAGACAAGGCAGAAAACACGCGTTACAAACTGCGTAGTGTCAATGTTGCACAAATTTTATTGCAATTCAGTCCTTACCCTGTCCACAGATATCTGCTGACCATGAAGCTCAGTGCAGTCCAGATGGGATATGCATCGTGCCACTTCAGCACTGGACGACATTGTCACCAAGCCATAACATTTAGCTCCTGGGCTGCGGGCATTGGTGACTACTTTGGCACTGAAAACCTTGATTAAAACAAGTAAAAACATACATGTAGGTAAATGGGAGCTAAAAAGATTATATTTTCTTTATCAGAATTAAGAACATTGCTTAAATATGTAAATTCAAAAAAAAAAAAAAAAAAAGTCAAACCAGTGTTTTAACAGACACTACTCAAAGCACAATGTATGTCCCCCTTCCCAACACAGAGGGCCCTTACCTTTCCATATTTGCCAAAAAGATTCTTTAAATCGGCTGCTTTGGTGCTGGACGACAGGCCACTCACCCACAAGTTACGAGTGGAGCTAGTGCTGCTGTTTCCTGCTGAACAGAGGCCACAAGCAAACAGGTGATGACACCACCACTCTCAGCAGGAAAAAAAAAGCCTATTTTCCCCTCATGTTAATGTTTATTCAGCTACAATGACTAACAAAAAAAACAAAACAAAAAGCATTATAAGTGTCATGCAAGCAGTAATTATGTATCACGTGATATGATGGCCCTTTTGCTAGATATGAAAGGATATGGAACAGTGTATTATGTTTATTATTTGGGACTTACCGTTCCACACATGCAAGAGAAAATCTACTCTAACAGGTACACATTTTACCTACAAACCTCATGTTCAATACAAGCAAAGTGTTTAGAGATTCTCATACCAAGGCAATGATGTTTTAGTAAGACCCTCTTCAGCCTCAAAAATACCCATTACGCAGCATCATTGTAAGCATGCTGTATTCAAACTCATCTTTATGGCAGCAATGATTGTTTACACTTCGGTTCATCATCAGGACTGTTATTTTAATAACTATACAAGGTAAGCTATATTCTTGGTGTTTGGTCTTAATTAGTTTACAGATTATGAAAAAGCAGTACTGTGTGCGCAACTAAATTAGTTACAGTTGTTTAAAACCAAGCTTTGTAAAATGATGTTTTCTTAAAATAGCATTTTAGGACTCTCTAAAATTAATTGGGAATGAATCTTTAATTTGAAACTACAGATGACTTCCAAATTGCCTTTTAAGGAAAAGGGGCAGAGCTGCGCAACAGAGAGCTGTTTCAGGTGAAGGACAGAGCTAATTTGAAAGCTGTATAAATGCAAAGGCTGAAATGACAAAATAACCAACATCCACTGTATCGCATTATTACAAGATCTAAACATTACAACCTGCATCACTGATTTCCACAAGGTTCTAAGAAAAGTTCACGAAATGCATTCTCACCTTTTTCATCTTTTGTGGTCTTCCCATCTCGGTCTTTTGAGGCACTAAAATGCAAGTATTGTGAGAGCAACAAAGAGTAAAATGAGCAAATCATCAAAGAACATGGTCACGTTTGGGCAATGAGGCACATTCATATAAAAACAACCATCTTTCAAAGTGCTGATTTGGTGCATTACAAAAAAAGAAAAAGAAAAAAAAAAAAGAAAGAAAAAGAAAATCCCCATAGGTAAGGCTTGCACTTGGGTAACACTCCAAATAAGGCTTCTTTCATTGCTTTTCCACAGGAGCAAGGTGGGTCAGGTTTTCTGCCAATTTATTCTCTTGATCAAATGAAATCTTCTGGAGTGTGTTCAACTTCACAGCGAATCACTTCATTGGACAGATAAACCCCTCTGTCATCTCTGGGACTATTGCTCTTTTTAACCCATAAGTATGGACTGGAAAAGGCAATAAAAGTGCTGGATATGCGAGTAACAGCGGTGTTCTCATCTCCTCGCATTATGCCACCCATTACCCAACTTCAAAAAATGGCCAAACAAATCAAAGGAAACCAATGGCAGGGATTAGGTACAATGAGCAACTCGTTATGGGGAAAAAATCTTGCAGCTACTCACAATGCTGAGTTTTTAGTGATCTGGAACCTGGTAGAAGTATCTTAAAGAACTGACATAGAAAGACAAACCTCTTTGCTTGACCTGCTGCCCCAGCAGAAGAGGGGCCTTTCTTCCCAGAATCCTTTTCTTTGTCTCCCGTTTCAGCTTTCTTCAAGGCCTCCCTGCTGTCCTTCTTGTTGGCATCAGTCTTCGGGCCGTCGTCTCTCTTACCATCCTTGTGGCCGTCCTTTACTTCGGCCATCGAGTCTGCCTCCTGCCTCGTCTCGGCAGAGGCTTCTGGCTCCTCGCAGCCCTTGTCTGCCTCAGAATCTGGAAGTTTCACATGTTTACCTGTTTCCAGGAGGTCGTCGCCATCCACATCCAGCGTGATGGCATCTTCTGCCTGGATGGTGACAGATATGTTATCATCTTCGACCTCTTTGGCAGGTTCGGGAGCGGCTTCGCTCTCCAAGGCCTCCATCACTGGGACTTCAGGTTCGACTTCTGCCTCAGCCTCAAGCTCAGGCTCCAGCTCTGCCTCAATCTCAGGCTCTGCCTCTGCCTCAATCTCAGACTCTGCCTCCAGTTCTGGCTGTGCCTCGGGCTCGACGAGGCCATCCCCGTCGGAGAAGGATTTAGTATTTTCACGAGTAGCATCATCAGTATCAGTTACATCTGAGGGATTTAACAAGGATAAAACATGGCACAAACACATTGTTTAGCATTCACATCTCTGAGCTACGTCACCTAGAAAGTAGAATAGAGAGCAAGTTTAATGTTAGTGGTCATCGGGGGTGAGGAAACCACACGTTTAACACAAAACATACATTCCTTAGAAAAATGGTGGTATTCAACAATCTTCTAAGTCATCTTTCTTATAGTGTAGAGAATACAATCCAACAGTAATTCTTCCTTGATCCAATCTTTAAAGGTTCCTTTCCCCCATTGGCTGAAATGGCTGGCATGTACGTCTATGGGGGAAAGGGCAATGTGCCAAACATGTCCGCTTTTCATCGGCCTCAGGAAAGCCATGAGGCTTCTCAATGCCTTGTTCAGCTTCACCTTTGGAAGGCTCCCCTGGAGTGTCCAGTACTCCTCCTTGTCAGGTAAGGGAGGGAAAACAGGGCACTTAGTCCTTTCTGATGCACCAGAGCGCACCAGTCCTTCCGTGCCACTGCACTCTGTCCACAACACTACTAAAAATCAGCACCTTCTGTGCCTTTCCAGTCTTGACTTCATTCCAGGCAAAAGCAGAACAGAATGGTGGTAGTTTCTGCCTTGCAGCCATGATGTACCGCTGTCAAAAAGAAGAGAGTCACGACAATGGCATGCCATCTTCTGAGCATTTATCCAAGGCATGTATTGTGACCCTGCTTCCCATCAGTCAGAGTTAATGTCCATAGCTGAGAATAACTGTTGATGCAGTGACTCTTGACCTGTAGTGAAGAACGGCGTTGACGAGTCCTTGTGATTTTAAGAAGCGTCCTTTACGATTCAGAAGCTGCAGGACGATGACACTTTTCCTGAAACAAGTCCTATTCATAATGCGTTTGATATAATATGCTTGAAGAGAACCTGCAAATTCAGATCTTGTATTTGATGCAGCAGTTGTGCTGGACATTAAGTGAAAATGTTTTTGATATGGTGGTTTTGTGGTCTGTCCTTAGTGAGAGATGAACAGTGAGTTGTGCTGAGGTTCAAAAGCAAGGAGCAAAATGAGGAAGGAGAGTCCCACCTTCAGAGAACCTGTGGAGCCTAAAAACATTATCAATCCACACTAACATGAGACCAAACATACCTTTCTCAGATTCCTCCTCTTCTGGCTCCTGAAAAGAAGAGAGCAATTGAGTAACAGAGCTCATTTTAATTTTTAATTTCACTTCAGTTCATTTTTTTACTAACAAAAAACATCTTATGGTATTTATATAGTACCACCCCCTTAAGATGCTGCACAGCTAAAAACCAAAGATTTACTGCAGTTTTGTCAAGAGCGTAACGACAAAAGGCTACATAAAGACAAGATCATTCCCCATGAATTCAAGACATCTGAAGAAGCAGCATGACATGTTCTTTTTCCATAAAGCCCCTTACCTTGGAAAATGCCTCTTCCATTGTGGTGTCAACGTCAGAGTCATTCTTCCTTCCTAAACAGACACAGCAAACAGCACATTCAAAATGTTCAGATGCATTCGACACAAAGCACTGCCTGAGCATTAAACTAGGTTACCCACTGTTTAGTCTTCCTGTTCTGCAGTATCAACCAGTAATGTTCAATGTATGGATTTAAAGCCATGATCTGCTATTCACCCCTGCTTTTTTCTTAATGATTCTCTTCAAGTTTATCATGAAACCCTATTTACCTTTAGATTTTGTATTCTTCCGGGGAATTGTGTCAGCTGAAACGGGGATCTCAATGTTTTCTGGATCCCCACCTTCCTCTTCTAATGCCTATAGTTAGAGAATAATTAAAATTATATCACACACACACACAAGTTGGCTCACTGACAAGTGTTCAGGTTAGAAATGAATGCCTACACGAACAAAAACCTTCAGCCGTAGTGCAGCCCCCCCCCCTTTCAAATACAATTCAAGATACAAGATAACAAGTAGGTTTTCAGTTTTGTTTTTGTCACACAGTAATGGTTTATTATGGGAATTTAACTTTATTTCTTGCATTTCTCCCATGTGATTAAACGTGTCATCTGTAAGTCTGCACACCAACATGGCCTCCTATTCATTTACTGCACTCTTCATTTGGGCATTAAGTAATAGCACTGCACACACTATCCAGTACCACCTCAGAAAAGGATGGGTTCCTTTTGAACCGCTTCCTCTGGTCAAGATGAAATGAGATGACATTTCAGTTTAAAACCCTTCTGCACAAACTGCCTAAATGCACTTTTTTTTGTCTGTACATGACATACTTAAATAAATACACATAAATGGCCCATAAAGTGCACCAGGGACTACTAATATACATTCTGTGCTGGGGATGCACAGGAGGTAAACGCACTTGCAGCAACTTCATTTGGTTTTATAGAATTTGAAAGCTTTTGTCTGTCATAGAGGTTATAGTTTTTTGTACTCATAAAACGAAGTCTCACTTTATTTATTAATTTTTTTTTTTTTTTTTTTTTTTAAACCACACACGAGAATACTTCTCCGGGCTGTAAACAATTGTACAGAGATTCGGACACAGGAAAATATAAAATGAGAGATAAGCATGCTAATTTCTTCACAAGCCATGTGTTTCTACAAAACAAAAAGAAACGGTGTCCTCTTTTACAGCCACTGATGTCGGTTGAGGCCTTAAAGTCTGTTTAGATTTTGAAGCACAGTCTCATGTTAAAAAGACAAAGGCGAATTTGTTTGTACTGTGCCCTTTACACAACAATACCACTCTGTTTATACAAATCAAAATGCTCGAGATTTGTCGAAATCGTTAAACTTTAGTCAGCGAGCTTTTAAAAAAAATAAAAAGCCAAGCACGCGCAGCTCGCTGATAAACAAGCTAGCATACTCAAAGCTACGCCATTAACTATCCAGACGCCGAAGTATAAATTACAACAACTTCTATTATCCACACAGCTTATCCACCTACATATATTAATCTCTTTAGAAATTATGCATTTCACCTAATAAGGAAATAAGCTAACAACAACGAGACCGTTTTTAAGCGTTAATTAGTTAGTTAACTACTTCATTACAGCGAACTAGCTCACACCTTGGTTTATGCAGAGCTAGCATTAGCTTCAAATTCGGCGTTGTCTTTAGTTTAAGCGAATTTACCTGTTTCAGTCTTGCAATGAGAACATTTTTCACTCCTGTAACGTCCAAATTCCTCCGCTTGAGTTCGGTTTTTAAATCAACAACACGCAAATCCGTTATCTTCTTAATCTCTGCTGAAATGGCACCGGACGCCATTTTAGTTCTCCAGTCCTGTACGGCGAAGCGACGACACGACGTCAGAACGGACGCCTTCTCAGAGGTCAGTGACGTCAAGACGTAGATACGGGTTTACGCCACCAACAGTACAAACAGCAGCAAATAAATGCATTATAGATAGATAGATAGATAGATAATCACTGAGATGACATTGTAATTTTTAATGCTTGGTTGCAAATCCTCTGAAAACTGCCTGAAGTCTGAAACCCATAGACATCACCAGAAGCTGAGTGTCTTCCTTGGTGATGTTCTGCCAGGCATTTATTGCAGCTGCCTTCACTTCTTGCTTGTTTTGTCTTCAGTAAGTGAAATGTATGCTCAGTTGAATTCAGGTCAGGTGATTGACTTGGCCATTGCAATCAGTCCACTTCTTTTGCCTTAAAAAGTTATGGGTTGCTTTTGAAGTATGCTTCAGGATGAATTTTGACTGACCCTGAACAAATAATATAGTCCGAGATAAGAATTCCTCCTGCTGCTTTTGTCAAGAATCACATCAACAAATACAAGGGAACCAGTTCCATTGGCATCTATACATGCCCAAGTCATAACACTATTTCCACCATCCTTCACAGATGAGGTGGGATGCTTCAGCTCATGAGCAGTACCTCATTATTCTAGGGTTTGATAAAGATCTTTGTCTCATCTAGCCATAGGATGTTGTTCCAGAACTCTACATTTAAAAAAAAAAAAAGGTTTTGGCAAACTCTAATCTGGTCTTCCTGTTTTTGAAACTTATCAGTGGTTTATATTTTGTGGCAAACTCTGTTTTTACTCTGGTAAAGTCTCCTCTTAATTGTTGATTTTGACAGATACACTTACATCCTTGAAGGTGTTTTTAATCTGGCCAACTGCTGTCAAGTGGTTTTTCTTCACCAGGGAAAGAATTCTTGTCATCTACCACAGTTCTTTTCTGCGGTCTTTCAGGGTTCATGAGCTCTCCAGTGTGTTCTTTCTATGTACTAAACAGTAGATTTGGCCCCACCTGATTTTTCTGCTAGCTCTCTGCTGGGTTTGTTTTGATTTTTCAGTCCAATTAATTCACTGACAGTGCCAGCTCTTTGGACTTCATATTGAGAGTTAACAGCCAGTGATTCCAAATGCAGATGCCATACTTGAAATCAACTCATCCTTTTATCTGCTTACTTGTAAGTGAAATAATGAAGGGACCCCTCATACACCCATGCTGTAATTCCTACACCATTCACTTGATGTAAATAGCCTCAAACTAAAGCTGCACTTAGAGTTGAGGTTCAGAACTTAATTTCAGCTCCAAATATGGTTGTAGACAGCTAAAACAATAACTTCGTACACGTCCAAATATTTACAGACCTGACAGTATACAACCAATTCACGGGTTGTATTAATAAAAATGCCAACATCTTTAGATCTATATAATTTTAGGTGAGTTCATAATATATGGGATGTTATATGCACATAACATTTTATTATAAAGGAAACAACACACAAAGAGTTACCTAACTTTATTAATATTATTATTTTAAAACTAACGTAAATCCCAAGGCACATCACCCTGGGATCATTAAGTCTATGAATGCATGGATACCTGCCATTAAGTACTGTATTCCAACACTCAATTCAAAATTACAGTTTTTTCCTCCTAAAACTCAGCAAACAGAGGAAATCCATGGCCTCAGCACACTTCTTTTTTCAATGCACTCCTGTTTTTTTGTCTCTCATGTGCAAGTATATGCAAGTTAGCTAGTTAAGAATAATATTAGTGTTAGGCTTTCACAGCAGCAAAAAGAAAACAGGAAAATCATAAAACAACAGTTTGCTGCACAGCTCTAGAGAGATGAAAAAAAAGAATGCATTCATGAGTGTGTTTGCGTTAATTTGAACAGAGTAATCAGGCTATAAGAGTCACTTTCAGAGATGAGAGACAAAGGGCAGGGGGAAAAAAAAAAAATCCAGGAAAGCATGAGGAAATCAATACTCAGTTTTATAATTCCTCCAGGCTGTGTGGTGACTGTTTGTGCCAGAGATCCCCAGTGAACCAAGCAGTGAATGTTCATCGAGACAGCATGTGGCCTAACACAGCTCTGATTGTAATGGTACTAAAACAGATACAACAGATACAGGCGACATTCAGGTCCCTCCCCCCCCGATGGTGAGGTTGAGGTGCTCAGTGAGATCCATCAGGATACGCATGTATGCTGATCCCCAGAGGTGAGAAGAGTGATGATGAACGCTGTGGGAAGGTGAACACTGATAACAAGAGCCCATCTCAAACATGATCTCACTTCCTAATTAAGGAATGTGTTGATTTGCTTAAAAAAAATCTTTTGCAGATCACACTGTCTAAAACATGAACCTAATCAATATACTGATCAATAAAATGAGTCCTGCAATGTTTTATAATGGAGGTTGATATTCTAGTCCAGTAAAGCAAGGCATTAGGTATATAAAAATGCTTCTTTACCAGAGCAGCTCTTCTTGCCTGCAAGTCTGTAAAGCCTGACAGGCCCGTTATCATTTATATGTGCAAAGAAATGCATTGCAAGGATCCATGCAAAAAAAAACCCCAAACACAACATAATATACTATGACACTTGTGAAACAATTAAAAGCTACATAAAAGCTTTATAAATACAATAAATTTTGAAACCATTAATGAAAATGTAATTTCTAGCATTATTGGTACTATGATAGCTGGCAGTCAATTTTTTTCTCTTTTTTCATTTTTCAGTATTGGATCTGCACAGGTAACTCATGCCATCTTTGGTTGAATGTGTTACTGGAGAAAAAAATGAAAAAACAAAACATAAAACAGTACAATGACAAAAAAAAAGTCACTAGAAAAACAGCATCAACTTTCAGAGGATAACTGCGCCTCTATGTCCACTCTACAGATGGGGCACTTTTTGTTAGTAAGGAGCCACTGATCCACACACAGCTGATGGAAGAGGTGCATACAGGGGAGGCGCCTGCAAAACACACAGACACAGGATTCTGAGTTTAAGGTCCGGCAGACAAGTAAGACTAGACAGACAGAGCAAGATCCAGGCAAAAGAGAGAGACAACAGACAGTGACAGACTGAGACAGACAGATGGGTACAAACAGAAAAAGAGAAAGATACAGAGAGAGTAAGCACAGGCAGTGACAGAGAGAAAGCAGAGAGACAACAACAGCAAGCAGAAACAGCAACAGTGAGAATACAGAGTGGGGTAGAGAGCGAGCAAGACAGGAACAGAAAACAGTGACAGACAAAGAAAGAAAGCAACAGAGACAAAGTAGAGCGCAACAGTCACAAAGCAGCAACAGGGACAAAGCAGACAGAGATATAACGATAGAGACAATCCTATAGCATCCTTGTCAAGATCTCATGTTTGAACTACAAAACATAAAACACACAGGCGCGAAGACTTTACCTGACGTCCTCTCCTTCCTCCAGTATAGACAGACAGATGGTGCATTTCTCCTCTGTGTCTTCCTCTGCGCCCTCCTCCTCATCCTGCTTACCATGCAGCTTTCTCTGTGTGCAAGACAAGGGGATATATTACACACATTCAAAATGTCATCTCACAAGCACATGAACACAGACATCACAGTGGGCCTTTACACAGATTTTATCAGAAAATGCTACATTTATTTCAGAGAATTACTGTATGAGAATTATTATTATGAAGTTTGTATGACCAAGTCTGTAACATGCCAACACACCCAAAACCTACTGGATATAAAACAAATATAATAATAGTCTGTGGATTTATAAAAACCATGCAGATATTTGGCAAACTAGAAGATCACAAAAACGAGTACAGGTTAGGTTGAAGTGGTGGGAATGTATCTTTATGGACCAGTTTGCCATAAAATCACATCTTCAAGAGACTCGGTCTTTCTGAACAGCTTCTGCCGTATTTTCTGTTCTATAAGATATTTTTTGCCCTCTAGTTGGTGTTGAAACCTGTACAGAAGAGTGTTTCAGCCTAATGTAACAGATGGATGGGAACTTTACTGATCCTGAGGGATCGGTGTACTCATTTGTTAGTGTTTTTACAGTAAGTGTGTTATTCCAGTAGTTATGGTAATGTTATGGAAAGTACATACTCCTAGCTGTGCTATCCAAAACAAGCAAGATCATCTATTACTGTGATGAGCAATTAACAGTTATAAAAAAAAAATTTAAATGTAAAATTTTTTTAAGAATGTACTTTTAAGACCCGGGTCTCACAGAGGAACTAGAAAAGGCTTCAACTCAGCAAACAATACGACAGGACAAAACCTGACTGTAAGCCATCTCAAATCCCATATCAGAAGTAGTACAAACATTACCCAAGATAAAAATGCCTGGTACACGAATGTGGCTAACAGCATCACCACCATAGTCTTTTGTCATCACTAAATTGATGTTATGAGCGCTCACCTTCTTGTACTTGTGCGGATAAGTGCACCTCTCTATAGTTCCCTGAGAGGCTCCTCGATTCACAGTCCCCAGCCGCTCCTCTAAATGCAGCAGATCCTATGAAATACAAGGTTAGGGTTAGGTCCACAGCCACAGGCTGATCAATCATCAAACCTTTTTTTTTTTTTTTCATTTTAGATTTAATTGCATACATTGCTGTAAGATTCAGAATGTTGCAGGTAGCAAAAAGGGGTCTCTGTGATGCCTTTTATAGGAACGGTTCAGCAAAAAATCTAATTTGCACACTTCCCCTTTGCTCAAATAAAGTCATCAACACAAGTTTGCTTCTTTAGTGCTAGGAGGTTAGCAGTATCAACTGTATCTTATCAAAAACCTTTTCTAAAAATAGATGCCTCAAACAAATCAGAATGTTGATAAACTGGAATCACTTTTTTCCTTGGTGCAACGTCTGCACAAGATGGCAGCTGGTGGCGTTGAAAAGTGTTGAAGGTGGAATTGTACCAAAAACCTGGAAGTTATGTAGATGATAATACAGTTTCACAGTAACCTTAAATCTGTACATACACGCTACACGTTGCTATTTCACAAAAGTGCTTATTTAAAAATGTTACATTGCTAAAAAATTATATTTGCAGCATGTGTATGAAGACTGCGTAGTTTATTTTAAGTGAACCGTTCCGTCTAAATTCCTGTTCTTACCTCGTAGGTTCGGCCAAACGTCATTCTAGAGGAGATGTAGCGAATGTGAGGATAGGTGACCTCAGACATGCCAGGGTGCTGAGGGAGACACAGAAAAGCAAAAAATATAAATTACCATCGAGTGTATCTTCGCAGACAGACATGATCAAAACCTGAAAACATTTTGATGTTGTGTAGCGGGGTCTCTGGAGAACACATACAAGTGTTTTGTTTTTGTACAGTGTAGCTTCAAATTGTTTAATTAAAAAAATACAGATTTAAATCTTTACTGCCCAAAAAAACCAGTTATTTACCTGAAAATAATATTTAAAAATGGCTGCTCAGTGTCCATAATAAATGACAATACATTAAACTTAATAATAAACCAACAGATGTTGTTAGAGGGGAGGCAAGAGCTTGTCATGATTAATATGCGAGATATCTGCACCCACACCAGTCCTTCATTACGTATGTTAATGCTTGTTGCTGTTTATAATCATGGTGGAAGTGGTGGGGGAGGAAGGGGTACTCACTATCAGCGGGATAGGGAAGTGGTGCAGTCTGGGTGGGGGATGGTAGTGGGGCAGATGAGGGTGCAAATGCCCTGAAGGGTACGGAGCTACAGTCACGCCAGCCTCGATGCCCAGCTCCCTGAAACACAGACATACAGCAACATCAAATATGAACATAAAAAAAAAAAAACGTTAAGACAATGCTGTAAGATGATGCTGATTTTCATTTTTGGTTTTGTATTTAGCTCCAGAGGATGATCATGGTGTTCTAATAAACAAAACTGCTAATAAAATGTATAGTGATGTGAAGTCAACTGATAAAGCACTTCAGATAAAGGGCAAAAAAGGTGTAGTGTTTCCCAAATTATTTTCTGAGAGAAAAGTCATGCTTATCTTACCATGTGGTTCTCTGGTCAGTCTGGCGTGGATGGGAGGACATGGTCTGGGGGACATGGATATGGTGTCCATGACCGTAGTTGGGGTGCATTCTGTGAGGGTGAGGGGGAGGTCTTTCGTGTGCTCGGCTGCAGACAAAAAGAAAGCTACATTTTAATATCGCTTTTAAAAATGTCTCCCTTAAATTATGACATTGTTTTTAGCGTTATGAAAAACCCACAGACAAATATATTCTCAAAAAAGCCAAATGTTACCATTGTTGTCTACAATTCACAGAGGACACAGCACGTGAGCAACATCTGTATGCTTTGCAAAAGTCCTCTGCTAAATCCAAACCATTTCCTTCTATAAGCAATATACATTCTTGTTACCCATATTTTTATGGAACCTTTTTCCAACATAAGTGGGTATATGTAAATTGAATGGAGTTTACGCTTCATTCACACACACCAGTTAAATATGTACATACACCTACTCAGAGCAAAAAAAAAAAAAAAAAAAACAGAAAACAGTCGCATGCCTTAGAGCTGGCGTGGATTAAGAAGCTGCTGAAAATGGAAACGCATCTGTTCCATGAGATGAACGATTATAAATTACTTCAGTAACGATTTCGGAATGAATTGTAATATAGAATACATAAGAGAAATATACAAAAAGACTTATGTTTCCTTCTGCTTACTAGACGCTGACCACAGTGATGCAGAGACGCGCATACAGAAGATTTGATGCCAAGTAAAAACCCAGTATTACTCACGTGGGGTGCTGCATCATTCTCCGCCTCTGAACTTCCATCCTCTGCAGAATGTCGTGCTGGTGGAGCCTCTGCACGGCGTTGGGGCCCAACACAGGCAGGTGGTGCTGCAGCGCCTGGTGCTCGGGGGCCAGGTGTTGTGGCAGGGGGGCAGCAGAGCCTGGGAGGTGGTGGGGGGGAAGAGAGGGAGCAGGGGCAGCAGGCACAGTGTGGCCTGGGCCATGAGAGGGTAATGGGGTGTGGTAGGGGAGCACAGGGTGGGGAATGACGTAGTCACTTTGAGGAGGAGGCTGAGGAGGGGGAGGGGGGTTACTGTGAGAGTGAGGACATGACGAGGAGGACTGGTGGTGTAAAGAGCGCGCCAGTGAACCGTCTGTAAACACACACACACACACACACACACACGGTATACACGATAAGGATTGTAAAATGTTTACTTTGAAGATATAAACTTTGCAATACAGAACATCTGGCTTACTTCAAAGATATGGTCTAAGCAGTTAGAAGTCTAGGAAATGTATTAAAGAAACATACTGAAGGTTCTTCTTGGTAATGGCATATAAACTAGAGAAAAGGTCTTTTAAGCACTAAAGGGGTTGGTAAGTAGCTGTCTTCATGAGCAATGTGTGTGGTGAAGGGGTGTCTGAATTCTTATTGCCGCAGCATGCATGAGCAAACATGAGAGGAAATAACTTGCTGATTGGAGAGATGAAAGCAGAAATTAATCTTATAGGAGGGGAGGGAGAGAGGGAGAGAGAGAGAGAGAGAGAGAGAGAGAGAGAAAGGAACAGAGATACAGGTAAAGAATGAGTGAGAAGGCAGGTGCTATAATCTGCAGCTATTATTCCTCTAAACACAGGCCCACCAGGGTAGCGGCACACTCATTCACATTCTACACGCCTCTATTCTGAGGAGAAGCAGCAATTAAAGCTGACTGCTAGCCACATACTACCTGCAGCAATTAACACATTAAACACCAGGTGCTTTGCCTAATTACCATCAACACTGGAGTCGGGTACGAGTGCAAATTTCATCCATTTCATTGCCTATACAGGTGCTTGTTGCTGTCCAGCTCCTTTTTTTTTTTTTAGTTTGATCAGAAATGCTTCTTCAATATAATGAAGCTCACAATAACACATAAGTTGCTCTATCCACATTACATTTTTGTTTGACTAGACAATACCATACATTCTACTGCAGATTCATTATTTCAGTGATTTAGTTTAAATAACAAGACTCAGCACAAACAGTGAAAGACTGAGGTATGAAAACATCATGACTATAAAAAGCACCATATTAAGTCATTAATGCCACACCAGGAGTTAAACTACAAAATATAAAAGATGCCAGTGAATGGATGAAGACTTGCACTTACAAGAGGGATGCATGTAGTGCCTGCAGGATGAAAGCTGCGACTGGGGCTGTGGTTGAGCCACCATGGCTGGGCTGAAAGTGTCCACCACGCTAGGCTGGCTTGGACCCGGAGTGGCCTGGGAAACATAAGCAGGAGGCCGAGAAGTATTGCCTGGACAGCACGGGTCAAAGGCAGAGGTGCTGCTGAAACTGCTACTGCTAGAGCCACTGCTACGTACAGCATTGCTACTGAGATCCACTGGGAGGGTCTGCTGGGAAAGAGGGAAATAAGAGAAAGACAAAGGGAAATGTAAAATTTAGAAATGCAGCAAGGAACAAAATCAGCCCAGGTACCAGGTCCTAATGAACTATTACAAAAAAAATCTAAAATGAATCGGAGATAATAAGCTGATAATGAAGGAGCTGGTAACATCTTAAAATTGGACATTCTGAATCGCTCCATGAGGTGGCCCGTATCTAATCCCATGTAATCCTTTGATGTATAAAACATGAGTATGCTTCTCCCAGCCGTCTCCTGTCTGTGCATATATGAGCAGTAGCTGTGGGCCCCATCATCAAAAGCTCCACCATGCTTCACCTAATGCATTCCGCATGGAAATTACACTGTCTTGCTAATTCTGACGGCTCCTTTTTATACATAATAGCCTAAAACTCCCCTGGCATTATTGAACACTGTGTTGTGACAAAGGAGCAACCACACACAAAACTCTTGAAGGGTAGGAGTGTAGAGCTACCGATAGAGGCTTTAGCCTGTGGACCTCAGTGATGCTTTTATTGACAAAATTAATTGCAACCATGCAAATGTCTGCATTTAAAAATATTGATTACATGTTCAAATTATTTTGCAGAATAGGTGAATAAGGATTTTGATTTAGTAAGATTTACAATTAACTGGTTTAGGCTACTAGGCACTGCATTTTCTTTCATTATAATACAACAAAGGAGCTTAGACAATTAGCTTGATGTTAATTATTTAGAGCTCAGCTGTTCAAGTATGACTTCAAACAAATGCCACCATGACTTTTCCCTCAACAACAAAAATATTACCATGAAGTCTTAATTTTTCATTAAAATTAAAAAAAAATTCAAGAGAACTTTCCATTTATTTTCAAAACGCTTTAATCAAAGGAAGAGAAATGTAAGCATGGGGGGGACCAACATTACAGTCACCCTCCTATGTTCTTTCTTCTCTTCTATTGTTATACATGGGTTGCATTCATTACCTATAAAAGTAATAAATGTGTAAAGGTGGTTTAAGTATAAATAAAGTAGCAGTCTATTTTTATAGAGAACAGTTGCTAGATAAAGAAGAGCTGCAATCATTTTTTAGATAGTGGCACACAAAATGTTGATTGATTATTTGATCATATTCTGTTAGAACCCTTAATTTTGTGGAAAGTTGGCTGGGCATTTTCTCCTCTACTCAAAGCTAGGTTAGTGTAAAGGAGTACTGTAGCTTGTATAGGCCTGCTGGTTCTGGTGTGGAGAGTTGTGAAAGGTAAGAAAGCCCTGTTCAAAGTTTGTTTTGCCATGTGATTTTCTCCTTTTGTGCACTAATTGCTTGTGTTGCAAGTTCCACCCCCAAATGGTTTAGATGGACAAACTAACACAAAACACCTAGTTCATGCCATAATAAACAAACAGAACTCTACATCAAAGGCCTTCAACTGGGATACCTCCACCACCACCAAGTCAGGCATTTGACCTTGCTGTGACCTTGACCATGTAAATATAAATCTTACAAATATTCAACCACTGATGCTCTAACAGAAGGATAGACAGACAACCCAAAAACACACTCTACACAGCAAAGGTTTTGCTCACTAGTATGTAAGTAGTGATTAAGTGAGTTTAAGACCCGTTATACCTGGTCGTGGTACTGGGTACTGGCACTGACCCCTGCACAGGGTACGGGCATGGCACCGGGTCTCTCCAGGGGGCAGCTGGGCTCAGGGAAAGGCAAAGAAGAGGGCGCAGTGCCTGCATGGTGATGGTGGTGATGGTGGAAGTGATGGGGGTGGCCATGCGCGTGCTGAGATCCAGGCTGTGGGGGGCCATGCTGCTGCACCTGCCCAGCCTGCATGCACCCTGAGTGAGAGTGATTCAGGGTGAGGTGCCCTGAGGAGGGGCCACTGCATGGAGAGTGCTGAGGGCAACATGATGGTAGCCTGGGCATCGCAACACCGCCACTCTCACCAGATGAACCTCTCCTATTGTCTTCTGATGCAAAAACAAACAAACAAAAAAACCCATAAAATATTAATCAGTGTTCTGTTATTTAGACATATCAGAGGAGTTTCTTTTGGTGCTGTGCATCATGATCATGTCAGCCAGATCCACTGAAAGAGGTGTGGCTACTGTACCTGTCCAGCACACAGGCCATGCCTCCTTATTACTAGATTATCAGTCCAGTGAAAGAGACGTATCCTGTGCAGGGACTGATTTACTTATAGTCCAGTAAAGGAGGTGTGAACAATGCTCCTGACTGGTACACTGGCCACACATCTTTCACTGGACGGACAGGCACCAATGGGGAACCTACTGGCAGAGAGGCCACACCCTCTACAATGTTCAAGTGCAGGTAGTGTGGCCCCTGCACTTGTCCCTCTCAGTGAAGTTGTTGCCTTCATTTTTTCATTTAAAACATTTTTTTCATTTAAAGCCTAATTAAAGTCCAACAAATCCCAACATGTCCTATTTTATGCACTAGACTAAGATGTGACGGCCCACCATACAAAATCTAAACAGTGCGCTGTCCAGCTTCTCACCTTCTGTAGGGGTGGTGTTGCTGGGCCCTGGGGCCCCACTGTGGATCTCCATCGTGCTGTCGGGGGCCACAGCAGGGCAGCTAGTGGAGGGGCCTGGGGCATCCTGGGAGGGCTCTGAGGTAGAGGCAAGGAGAGAGGAAGCAGAGGAGGAGCTGGCAGGCTGCAAGTGCACACTGTCAGAAGTGGTTGGCACAACTGAAAGATCTGAGAAGATACCCAAATACATGCGCGCACGCACACAAACACACACACACACACACACACACACTGAGAATAATGTGTGGATACGAGTTCCAAACCAGATGCCTGTCTTTAAATTGCTAATCTGGGTATGAAATTGTGCGTGTGTGTTGGACTTGCATCAATGGCCAGGGACCCCAGGAGGATTGCTGCTGATTAACATTCCACAGTGAGCATTCCATTTGCTTTTCATATTCACAAATTAATTTCTCCTCCACGAAAGAAATGCAAATGCAGCCATATCTTTAAGTGCTATGTTTCTTCCCTCACATCTGCCTCCTTTCACCACTCCTTCCCCCCAACACACACTTTCAACTGGCAATCAAATCTGAGTGACTGTAAATTAGTTTTCTTTTATTAATCTTAAGATCATACGGCTGAATAAGGGGAGACGGACAGACACACCTTTATCCAGAGTGGCAGCTTAATTGGTTTTAATAGCAGAGCTCATTCTGGCTGAGAGCGCACAGGCAGCTTACATAACAGACAGGCTTCATTATGCTGCCTGCGAATGAAATTAGTAATATGCACAGTTACAAACAGGGAACAAAGAAACCTTTGGAGGCAGCGAATATTACTTCAGCTGCTGAGGCTATTTATACAAAGATATAGATAAATCTTTATTAATGATGCCTACTTGCAAGTAGCTTACAGTGCAAGAATAGTCATGACTGAAGAACATTAATTTTGCCAAACTCATTTCTCCTCCCCCTCCACACACACGGCCTATACGTCAAAGAGAGATGTGCTCTTGCACTCATCCATCACTCCAAAACATATCCATCCATCACAAAAAAAAAAAACATATAGTGTTTCAGTCAGGTGGTTTATCTGTTGTGGTCACCATATTTGGCACAGGGACACTTCATCGACTAATCGGCGTCTTTTATTATTGTTCCAAATGACATTAACAAGTGACAACTTTCATGTTTTGACTTATTTTACATGATCCAGTGTCCTTACCATCCTCATCTACAGTGAGGTCCACTACCTCACTGGCACTCTGTCTGAGGGGCTGGATGACTGTGGAGAGACGATGGCGTCCTCGGCCCTCCTGAGCCCGACTCTGAGAGCAACTCGGCCCCCAGTGCATTCTGCCATGACCCCCAACTGACCGCGGCCTGGTGCACACGCAAACAGAGCAAACATCACATTAGTCAATGAACAATCAGAGCGCAATCACCAATGCCTTAGTCACAGATAAGCAAGCCTATTATATAATACTCTAAACAATAAATTCACACGACCATGAAAAAAATTAAGAAAGTAGTGCTTGAAAGTTTGTAGAATAAATGACCTAAAACAACATCAGATTTTCACACAAGTCCTAAAAGTAGACAAAGAGAACCCAATTAAACAAATGAGACTAAAATATTATACTTGGTCATTTATTT
>JAOTRR010000038.1:11330691-11346108 GCA_028570945.1 Gogo arcuatus
TGTGTATATATATATATATATATATATATATATATATTATATACACACATATATACATATATACATACATACATACATATATATACACACACACACACACACACACACACGAATATACGCTATTCTAGTCAGAAATTTAAATTTCCTCTTACCCATTCAGGTACTACTTTACTTAATTCTAAAGTTGAAACTTCCTCTTCCATGCAGAACTCAAGGCTGCTGATACCGAGACCTACAGCCAAACAGTCACTGTACAGTCAGCTGAACAGACAGTGGTCAAACAGTCGACCACTTAAAATTTTCTTCCTAAAAGCAAGCGATTCTGATCAGCCTAATTGAGACATTGAGGAAAATGTGGGGATCACGGAGACATATGATCCTACTCCAGCTGCAAAGAAGCAGAAAAGCTGTACATTTGAGAATGCATGTTGCCAGGTAACACCTGGATAATGTTTATTAGTAATATTTTTCATTAGCAGAATGTTGTCTTGTTCTTGGCTGTTTGTTGCATTCATAGACCTGTTGACGATTTTATTCACGTTTATTTAAATATTGACTGTATGCAAAAAATGTTAATTTTACTTGGTTTCATTCTTGTTTAGCCCAAATTTTCAGTGTTTTCTCACAGCAGTAGTAATTAACACATGACTGGAATTATACTCATTTTTTTCCTGGTAAACTGCATCATTCCAGGACACTGTGAAAGGCACCAAAAAATTCCTCGGGTAAACTCCATAAAAAAATTTTTTTTAAAAATCACCAGGCAGCATTCTGGGCAGTGTTAGTGTGGAAAAGTGGGAAAGCAACCTCAGGACACTTATCTTCCAAAGGTCCTTATTTTAGACAAATCAAAAGCGGCATGCCAAGTATCCTCCTGGGCGAAGTGTGTCCAGTAATTCTATTCACCGTGAAAAACATGGGCTTCCTATAACTGTGTATTGCAAGTCAACTCTAATTCTGATCATATGTACTGTAAATAATAATGCAATCCAATGAAATAAAAAATATTTGCAACTCCAAGACCTGCTGATCTTCCTGCAGGAAACAACCTTTCAAAAAAAAAAAACGACCTAGCTCAGATTAACAAAACTGTAAATTAAAAAGGGTCAGCAAAATAATTTAAAGCTAGAATAGGCGATTTATTTTAGAAGCATTTTTGGTTATATTTCTTGAAATTCTCTTTCCATCCTGACAACAATGAATAAATCCAACGCGTTGGCAATAAAAAGAAAAACAAAAACGTCATCTGTGGCAGTCGCAGGGCTGTAAAAAGTCTGCATGAAGTGACTGGATGGCCAACCTGCCTGTCTACCTACCGACACTCTGTCCATGAACTCATTGCACATGGCTTGAGTCTTCCACAAAACGAGGCAGAGATAATGCTAAATATTGCGAGCTAGTCGCACAGGAATGGCAGAGAACAGTTATACCTACAACAGCTTGCACTGCTAAACAAAGCAAGAAAAGAAAGACTGAAGTAGAAAAAGGCTACGACGAAAAAGAGGTTGGATAAAGCAAGAGATCAAACCAGAGTGAACATCGGTATGGCTTTTCAACAACACTGACAACTGACCGAGTTGAAGGGCCTTAAAAGTGATGCAACGGTTGCTGAATTTCTGCTGGACAGGTTATTATCTGGTTTATTTTGTTTTGGGGGGGAATTTGTTTCTCGTGGACTCGTCCTCCAGCAGTAGTCAGGCAGTGCACGTTCACGTGTTTTGAAGGAGTGGCTTTGGAGGGAGGCCTGAAGGAAGGGGTGGGATTTTTTTGGTTCGATTCTTTCAAAACCTAGCTTACTCTTCCTGGTTTCTCAAATGCTGCCTAACCTACTTTTAAATCCACAACAGGCAAATAGCCTGTTATTCATACATATTACCCAAAGCGATACATGGCATGTACACAAATGGAAGATCATCAGATTCTTCTGATCCTTTGACGCTTGAGCCCGTGCAAGAAAAATATCTTGAAATTGCTCACATCTGTTTCGCTAAATATAACTATGCAATTTTTCTCCCCTTTTCTACAGCACGTCAACAAAAACCATGTTCCTCACCCATCACTGAGCAGGTCCAACATTTAAATAAATGCCATGCCTGGACTACAACCTCGGTTAATGCGGATAAAGTGTGTGATGATAAAAGATGCCACTAGTGAGATGTGCAGTGTCGTATCAGGCTCCTCTGGGGTTCGACTCCTAAGCCTGCGCTGTGCCGCTGAGCGAGGAACCAAGCACACGCTGTGCCCGCAGGGCCCGGCAACAACAGCAACGCCCCCCTGGCACCAAGGTGGATACAGATTTCAGAACGTAGAGGATTGCAGGAGACTGTTTTAATTCCCTCTCTGGAGGATCCCTGTGTAGATCCTATAGATGTCGAGTTACCTCACTGTCAGCAAAACACATCACAAGGCCACATTCTGCTGCATGCTGTCTGAGGACCAGCTTAAATCTAGATAGTAGTGTACAGTGACAGCTCATTCTGCTTGAAATTAAGCTCCATTTTTAATTTACTTTCAAACGAAATCAAGTTCAAAACTGTTCATTAACACCAGATATGGTCGTTTGGCCTGTTAACATAAATCACAGTTTATTATGCAAAATATCAGTTGGTAAACCTCAATGTGCAATAAGAAAACAACGTAGGAGCTTAAGTCCTATCCAGGTCGCAAACAGCGCACTAGAGCACTACATAGTGTGTCAGAACAGTAGTACACAGTGCACTATTTAGTGCAGGATCCGCGGAATGAGACGGAGCCACGCTAATGCGTGATATATTTGACAGAAAGTCATAAGTACATAAGCCACAACACGGAGCTTTAATGGGAATAAAATACAATACTGTTCGTTACCTGTTCGAAAAAACAAACAAACAAAAAAAAAGAGTCTTATTTACGCCTCAAGATCACGTAGTACTATAATAAACATAGGCAGAATATCGGGTTGCTAATAAAAGTTGATTTTTAGACACGGATATAGCTAACGTTAACTCGAAGAGCCTGCTTCATGCTGCTTCGGCGCTTAATAAGCAGGAAAATAACACCGTTTCCACACGTTCAACGGATTTAATTAAGCAGAAGTCGGTCATAAATATTATCCAGTCTTATACGAACATTTAACAAAATGACTTGTGTCCGAGACAAACAGAATTAAACATAATAAGAGCCAGAGTGAAGTGTCTCAGTGGCGGATATTTATCCTCTCACACAGCAGGGCCGTGAGCTCGGCGGCTCCAGGAGCCAAACAATAGCAGTGCGCTAGCTACTCTCAGTCCTCATACCGTGTACACGCGCGCGCGCGCGCGCGCACACACACACACACACACACACACACACACAACTGTGGCCCCCATGTTCACTTTACCTCTTTTCACTTTTAAAGACGCGGTGCTCCTCTCCAACTCGTTCCCAGGGCATGCGGGCCGGCCACTCCGCCGAAAAATAAGCGTAAAAGTGGAAAAGGCGAATATAAACGTCACGCGCAGAGGGAGGAGGAGGAGGTTTGTCGGGGGTTGTGAAACTGACAAGTCACAAAACCCCCAAAAAGAGGCCTGCGGTTAGCAAACTAGCTAAGCTAACTGTTAGCTCGCCCGCGTACCTCGACAAATCAGCTCCAAAACCGTAAGCAAACAAACTCGCGTGACGGTTTAAAATAACGTCTACGTAAAACAAAATGAACCCACAGCGACCATGTTTTATCTGTTCGTCAAATAAAACGTCGATTTATTCGCCATTTGCCATCGACGCCGAGCTGAAGTCCCCATTCCTGCCTCTCCGCGGCGTCCATTACACACCAGCGCCTTATGGAGGCCAAACTCTCACTGCTCGCGCTCGCGCACTCACTCACTCGCTCGCTATCTCGCAGGACCAGTATGTAAATTAGCTTATTCTACAGGGGGTGGAATACCACCCGTATTCTGAAAAAGCCTGCCTGCAATACTATGATTGGCTAGTATGATCACGTTTTCTTCGTTAGGATTGAGCCATGACTCCAACTTCCTGTGCTAGGATTGGTTCATCAGGTCACACTCACAAGCTGTTTCTGTCATTCGCCGGTTTTCCTGCCAATTTCTAGCTCAAGAGGCGGCTCTTTGTCGGAATGACGGTGGAGAAAAATACTGTTACCGGAGCGGACATATTTTCGACACTTTTTGCGACACACTACGCACGCTTGACGACCGCAAAACAAAAACAACTCAAACTCTTTTGAGTAGTCGACTATCACAAATAAACACTCTGAATGTCTGAATATACTCTGAAACCATAATCTGAAACCCATTAATAGTTTTTTAACCTGTGTTTTTCGTGCAACCCGTGTTACATTGATTTCTGATTACAAATAAAACATGATTCATATAACCCACTTATGAGAATTTGTCGATTTATGCCCTCTAGTGGATTAGTGGATATCCCAGCTATATAATATTACATACATACGTATTACATGTTAAAAATAACTTTTAACATTTTACAACATTGTTATTGTTACCTAACAGTTTAGGACTGAGGATTTTTCTCTGTTTGTGCTTCTTTACATGTATTCATTTCATACATCTTGAACGTAAATCTAAAATTTGGATATTATCGATATAACACTAAATTTCACAATTTATATACATTATAATTATAACATATAACATATAATAAATATAAGTTTTGTTATACAATAAAATATACTGTTCTTAAATGATATAAAAACTAAAATAAAAATAAAAAGATTTATGGGGTTAAAGCGGAATCGTCTCATGATGTAATATCCAATAGGAAAGAGATGTATGAATAAGGACCGCCCCTAGAGCGGACGTGACCTGTTGATTGATTTTCACGTTATCCAATTAAATGTGTGAATTCTGTGACGCGGTATCCAATGGGAATAGAGGGAGCGGTATTTGAATCCTCGCAGGAGTGCTTTGTTTCTATAATCCCACTTGTTTTTGTATAAAAGAGAGCGAATAATACACGAACTTTTTAAGGGTTTTAAAAGTCCAGCGGTTGCATTTTACGGTAGTTGCCATGGACATCCGTGCTGTTGTGAGTACTTATAAAAAAAAGTAGCTTGTTTTTTTTGTATTCGTGTTTTTATCTTGTGTGGTTATGGCAACGTTAGCAAACTAATTTGTTAGCATTAGCAAAATAAGCTAGCTTTCGATCAGTTTAAGTAAATTTGTTCAACTGAGTTCTTGTTTTTGGAGAATGTAACGTTACAATGTAAAATGAAGCTGACAGCTTCTTAGTAAAGCGTTAAATCTACAGGCTGTGTTTTGATTAGCGTTTGCTTGGCCCCTGTTCCAATATGGCTGGCTAGCTAACGGTATCTGTAGTGCAGTGTATGCAGGGTGAAAACAGGGTTTAGTGGACTACGGAGTGGCCTTGTTTAGGGCTCTAGTTTCTGTTTAGGGTTGTCCATGTCACGCGCGGAATATACGACCTTCCCGTGTTCGGTAAATGGTGCTGTTTCTGTAAAAGGCAAGAACTGGGTTGAGGTGCGGCCACGTGTATGGCCTGATTTGGTTAAGTTTAATTTATGGAGTGTTTACACATGTATAGGCCTCTGAAACTCTGTTTCTTTTACCTGCTGAAAAATCTAGCTTGGTCTGGAGTTTTCAAGGTATAAACTGAGCTGGTCAATCTATCAGATCATCTTTTCTAGCTGGTAGATGTTGGCAGATGGATCATTTTGGGCTAGTAATAAGGAAGCTGGGAAATGACTTACCAGCTTGGCCTGTGTTTAGGCACCTAGTCAGACCAAGCAGGGTTTTTCAGCAGGGTTTGTTTTTAGTTTAGTGACTGGATCTGAGTGCAGCAAAAATGCCTTGAATTCCAGGTCCAAGTTATGTTGTACTTTTTTATTTCCCATCTGCTTCTGTAATCTCTTAGCACCGCAATGCTGAGAACCCAGCACCAGTTGGTGGCAAGGCTGGGGCTGTTGATGTTGGTGTGAGGAGGGCTGTCCTGAGTGAACTGTCCAACTTTGCTGTTAAACCTGCAAAGACAACGGTATGGTGTTTCCTTTCCTGTGTCTCCTTTTTCTTTTGTCACTTCTCCTCTCGTTCATGCTCTTCTTGTTTAGAAGGGCATTAAGTCGGCAGCTCAGCCAGCTGCTGTGCAGCCTAAGCGTGTTCCAGTTGTGCCAGAGGTCCTCCCTCCTGCTCCAGTCATTCTGCCAGTTCAGGCTGATGTCTCCATGAAAGAGGAAGATGACCTGTGCCAGGCCTTTTCTGATGCACTCTGTCCCATTGAGGACATTGATGAGGGTGATGCAGACATCCCACAGTTGTGCTCTGAATACGTTAAGGATATCTATGTGTACCTCCGTAGCCTTGAGGTGGGTTAGACTATCAGCTGAGGTAGTTTCTTTGCCCTGACTTTCTTTATTGAATGTTCAACCACCACTGTGCTTCCATTGCAGGCCCAACAGGCAATCCGACCAAGATACATGGAAGGTTACGAGATCAATGAGCGTATGCGTGCTCTTCTGATAGACTGGCTCATTCAGGTGCACTCGAGGTTCCAGTTGCTCCAGGAAACTTTGTACATGACTGTGGCCATCCTTGATCGCTTTCTTCAGGTAAAACTTGTCAAAGTGTAGTAGCTTGCACCTTCAAGCTCCTTCCAGATAGTAAAACAGTTGTTTACACAGGTCCAACCAGTATCTCGAAAGAAACTGCAACTGGTGGGAGTCACTGCAATGTTGCTCGCCTCAAAGTATGAAGAAATGTACGTCCCAGAGGTTGGAGACTTTGCTTACATCACGGACAATGCCTTCACAAAACCCCAGATTCGTGAAATGGAGATGCTGGTTCTCCGAGAGCTGAACTTTGAGCTTGGACGCCCATTGCCCCTTCACTTCCTCAGGAGGGCTTCAAAAGCTGGAAATGTAAGTGCTGGTTTTCCCTGCCCATCCAATTTTAGTGTGGTGCAACTGGATGGACTGCATAAAAATGAGCTTCAGGTTATTTGGCATGTGCTCAAGCACTTTTAGTGAACAATTTTGATTAGTGCTACCTACATAACTTGATTAAGTGGTTAACTGCTTTGATGGCTGAAATTGTGTTCATAGATCCTGGAATTTTAAGAATAAGGTATGAAGACATTCATGGACTGATTTTAGTGAATGCTTGAGCAGTGAAGGGTACTCTACATCTGTAATGTTAAAATGGATGTTGAGACACTTCAGTAAGGAATGAAAGTGGGCATGCTGTGGCAAGGAAAAACATCCACTCTGGGGTGATGTCATGGAGTTACTGTTGCCACCCTGAAATTGATTTTGCTATAATAGCATGTCTGAATCATACCAGTGATCTGCCAACACTTTTATTTATTAATGAACAGTGTACTTGAACAGTTTAGTGTTGTGGGATAACCAGAAAGTCCTATCTTAGACTCACCTGTGGCAGAAAACTTACTGACTTGTAGCTCATGGACACCTGAGAATTGTTACATAAATGTTGTACAAATGTCTCTCTACAGAAAATGCTGGGTTTTTTTTATTTTTAATCCATTCATTATAGGCCTTGGAGTATGTTGATCAGCTGTTATCCAATGGCTCTATGAATGAGTTGCTGTTATAGAAATGCACTAGAATAACTGTCATTTCAAGTACAGCTAGCACTACTGTCTGAACTTGGCTGGTAAATCAACACCTGACCAATCAGCTTTAAGAACTTGAGTGCTGTGGGATAAATATTTAGATTCTGGATTTAAAACAGAACTCCTAGTGATGAGGCTGCTCTATTACCTTCTGCATATAACAGTTCAGTTTAACTAGCTGACATGTTGGTTGGCTGACTGGACTTTGTTTGGTGACTGCTTTCTCTTTGTCCTCCAGGCTGATGCTGAGAAACACACCCTTGCTAAATACTTTCTCGAGCTGACCCTGTTGGACTATGACATGGTTCATTACCATCCATCAGAACTGGGTGCAGCTGCCCTGTGCCTCTCTCAGCTTGTGCTTGATGGACAGAAATGGGTAAGATGCTGCTTCCATGGTTTCTTTCAGCAGTATGCAAGTTTCTTAATCCTCTTGTTTTTTTTAGTCTCCAACACAAGAATACTACACCACCTACAGGGAGGCCCACTTGAAGCCCATAATGAAGCACATGGCCAAAAACGTGGTCAAGATTAATGAGGGACTCACTAAATATATGGTAAGTGAAGTCACTGACACTGCTGGCATACAAATGTCTTGTGACTTCCTCTGATTTGCGTTCTTGTTCCAGGCTGTGAAGAAAAAGTACTCGAGCAGCAGGCTAATGAAGGTCAGCCTGCTTCCTCAGCTGAAGTCTGCACTGCTGAAGGACCTCGCTGCCCCTCTGCTCACCTCTTGAGTGTTTCACCAAGACTCAATGCTGCCAATCTGCACTTTATTCCTGATCAGCCATTGGAAATGGACTGCTGCTTTAAGGATTCTAATGTGTGTGTGTATATATGTGCAAGTAAATGGGATTTTAATTTTTTTTAATGAATATGTACCACTTGCAATTCAACCTAATGCTTTTAAGTATTTTTACTATTGCCTTTTGATATTTTTTTTTTTAAGATGTTCTTGAGCTGAGATTTTTCTCTCCCCCTGCCTAGATGAGTTGATGGTGGAACATTTTTTTTTTTTTTTTCCAATAAAAGTCCAAAGATATTCTAACTAAAATGGTAGGTTTTTTTGTTTTTGTTTTTTTGTCAACTATTGATGCCATAAACAGAACCTATAACTAGCTTGCCAGTTGGGACCTCTTAAGTTTTAAACTTGGCCATGCCATGAAACACTGGCCATTTTCTCCAAAGGCCATTCAAGTGCTTGATCAGTCCCTGATTCTCTTCTTCCGGGCAGGTCTGTGTGCCATCAGACCCCTGTAGTTGAGCCAAGTTCTCCCTCATTGCCATGTTCCCAGCACTGGCTTCATGCTTGCCTACAAAGCCCAAAACAGGCTCATGCATGAAGGTCTTAAGCTCTGCTTGGCACCATGTTGCCTTCAAGTTTCTAGTACAGCTTCATTCAACTCACCGTTCCTCAAGGTAAAAAGTATCCAATGCATCAACACCTGATGGAATTAACTTCACCTGGCTGTCTGAATAGCTGAGTCTCTGGATACTGTCAAACAGACTAAACCACTTCAGCAAGCACATAAATGAGCACTAATTTAAAAAGGGGGGGGCATCTTGTATTGCTTTTGCTGTACTAACTACCCTCTAGAGTTTTAGATTGTTAGCATTCAGAGCTTTCTCTTTCAAACAATGAAGCAGCCTTAAATAAGGTTGCTTAGGTTTCACAGTTGCTACTGAAAGCCATTTGGCCAAAAATGAAGTGCACACCGTTTACCCCAAAAGATCAACCAAGACTAGTAACAAGGAAGCTTATGCAGTTTAGGATTTGCAGACTCCATGATTAAATCATACTTTGGATGTTAGTGTTGTAAACAGTACCACCAGTCATCTTGACATTGGTATAACAAATAGCATAAATATGCAGTACATTTGCAAAGGTCCCAAGTTTCCAACTTCCAAATGATGGTCCATTTCTGAAGTGATGCCAAAGGGTGAGGCCTTGCAGCAGCTGATCGATGGCAGTGAAGCCGTGGAAGGGGGTATCCCCCAGAATTTTTTTTAATAGCATTGAAATATGCAATTTCCAAGCATTTCAGCTTATTTTTATGATATTTATATTGGTATGAAACCTTGCAAGTGGATCATGTATCTGCTGACAGTTTATAACAGCACATTTTTAGTGTCTGACATCACTGAGCAGTGTTTATTTTGATGGGGCAATGACCTTGACACTTGATAAATCACACATTAGTCTTAGGTCATTACAGACATTAGGCTATTATAGGCCTACACTCAAGTCTATCAGATGCAGATCTAGATTTTAGATACATTAAAACACTGGGATATTTCCAACATGTGGATCTCTTTACAAACCAGTAATATAAAGGGAAATTTAAGCATTAGGCCTAGATCTTGTAAATACGTTATTAAAAATAATATATACTCACTGTGCAGAAAGCTTTGCCTGGTTGATCTTTCACAGGCTGTATACACGGAGATGCAAAAACCCACTCTTTATTGAACTTTGTTTTAGAATGCACATGCTTTCTTTTCTTTGGTGTACTTTTACTTGGTCCATCATAATGTGACCTGATTACACAAATGACTGTGTGTGCGAGATATAAATTACGTACAGTAGAGATCAATAATTATAGATTAACTTACATATGCACATGCATGCAATGACAGCAGCTGTCATGTGTCTATAGGCTTGTAAACTCACAGGCCCTGTTAAAGCAATCGTAAAATCTCGGCATGTGAAATGCCAAAAAGCAGTTTCAGAAGTAGACGAGTGGTCAGACTGTTGTGAATGAAAAGACCAGATTTCATTCATCACTTGTCATCATGACCGGCAAAGATGCCCAATCAACTAACCCCATACATACCAGAAAACGTACAAGCCCTATACGTGTGTATATATATACGCACACATGTACTTGTTTAATAAGCTGTTAATCGGTCCAAAAAACACTTATTGGCAAGTTTAAGCTTAGATAAATCCTGACAGATCATTGGCATTACTCTTTAGATTTTTCTGATGTGGGTTTTTTCATGTCTTGGCGGGTCAGCTGGTTTGGATATCATTTTGCGGGTCCGACCCACCAGATACAGGTCACTTGGGTGGTCTGCATTTGAATAACCTCAAAGGTGAGTCGAGTGGTACAGCCAAAATGTTTCATACATTGTTGATCAGAATAACACTTATAAAATGACCAGCACTAACTATGCTACAAGCTACATGGAAAATATAGTTTGACTACATTGATGTTGTAGCCATGATTGTCACAGCTTCTGCTAGGTATACATAATAGCTTCTTTTCATTAGCTGTCTTGTTTTTAAGCAACAGACAAGAAGCAGCTACATAGCATGATTAAATAAAAGTATATTGTGTGTACAAAGAAAAGCAGCAACGTTACCCCTTTGCTACTGAAAATGTAGTTAAGGGTAAAGTGGCTAGCTAATAGTTACGTATGTACATACTCTGTACACAGACAGAGGCAAACAGTATCTAACTGTTCTTCCTCAGCTTCCCTTACTTTTTAAAGAAATTTTAACTATGTTGCTCTAGTACAAAGCCAAAGAAACCCTGGTTTTGCACTGGAGATACATAGCTAACCCTTCAAATGCCAAAAACCTTTGAACTACATTCTATTTCAGTAGGAAAACAAAGTAGGGAACTGAAAATAAAATGCATAATTCATTACCTAATCTAAGTTATTGCACAAATATGAACAGGAACAGAAACTACAGTTGCAACAGAATGATCCATGTGAATAAAGTTCATTCACAATAATGAAACAAGAAACATTTGTTACCAAAAGGAAAATAAATGTATTTTGTCAACCAAGTTGTCAATAGTGGATATGTATTAAAATCATTTAATGCTTACAGTTCATTTGTGTCAGGAGGTGAACTTTGGTCCAATTCCCATCTAAACACAACCCTTCAACCAACCAGTATTGTACATAAATAGACAAACAGCCAACTCAGGAATGCTGGGAAACAATCTTTCCAATGATCTTTCCATCCTATTATTAACATATTCGTACAAAATATTCTAGATACATCAATGCAAAATGCCTGTAGGTTTATGTAAACAAATTGCTTTCAAAACAGCTCCTTTCAGCAAACTGTGCATCTTTGGCAAACCTTCATATATACATCCTGGGGTGGCTGGCAGTGGCAGAAGCGGCCAGTACATCATACTGATAAAGTGCTTTGTAACCACGTGCAGTGCACACAGTATACTGGACATTTACGCAGTAACGTGCGCTTTGTGGCTTGGGGCTTCATTGACTTCTAAAGACTAATGCTTCAAAAATTTCAGTTAAAATGTACATTTTTTGAGATGCAATAATTAAAATCAGTCAGGCATTAGCAGCAAAAATATTCCCTATATAAACCTTAGATTTGAATGTAGAGCTATAAGAGATCATAAACCATGATAACATCTACAGTAAAGCACCTTCATTTACACAAGAAAATCCTTCCATTTCAAAAGAAAAATAAAAGATTTTAGGTCCCACGTACAACGGTTGCTTTGTGTCTCCAAATGAAATAACTTTAAATATCACTGATGGCTGAACAAAAGGAAGGAAAATAAAATATTGAAAGCTATAAATACAATAAATAGTTTTGATCAGTGCTCACAGGGACTGTCTAACTAACTCTTGTCCCTGGAGAGAAGTGTGCTGGCTAGAATCCTTGAAGGACTCCGCTGCAAACCTCACTGTGTTAAGACTACAGCATGCAGATACAGCAAGATCTCCACGTTCGCTGTCTTCTCCCTCATTCTCTCATTTGTCCATTTCCACTGCACTAGGAGTCTTTGAGGTACGTGTGATTCTCCGACTGGCCGCTCGGCTGCAGTAGATGGAGTTAGATCTTGGTAACGTAGTTGTTGGGGAAAAGGCCCTGTTTACCTCTCAGCCTCCCTGTCCACCAGCCTGAGGCGTCTGAGGAGAAAAGACGCAAGGTAAAGAACGAGAGGTTTTAGTTAGTTTATTTCAGTGAGCCCCTAAAGCAGCAGATTTTTGGCCTTGCAAGTAGTGGTTCACTGAACAGCTACTTTGCAAAATCTTTTTGTATTCTATAAACTCCATGTACAACAGAGTCTGTTTCCATTACTATAAGTTGAACACTGAGCTATCTTTTAAGTGGATGAAACATTTAACATTACAACACAGCATTTTCTCCATGCTTATCTGACTAATGCCCTCCTTAACCACTCACTCGCTTTAAGTGGACGGCCTCCTCTAGGCACAACTGCGGGTGTGTGATGTTCTTTCCATGTTTGGATAATAATGGAATTAATGATGCTCTGTGGCACGCTGGTCCTGAAGTACCCCCTGTCCTCCACATTTTAGTGTCTTCCCTGCTTTAAAACACACAATTCAATTAATTGGAAGGGCTTTAACCAAGAGTCCTTCCAGTGATGTATGACTGTGATGTATGACCCAGTATGTATGACTGGGTGTGTTAGAGCAGGAAAAACACAAAAATGTGCAGGACAGGGCATACCCCTGGACCAGGGTTGGTAACCTGTGATCTAGAGGATGTTCAAAGTTTGGGATCTTTTTATAACCAAGCCTGATACTTTTCCAGAACTTTGTCCCAGACCTGTTTTGATAGCTCCTCAGCGTTGATGATGCTGTATTTATTTTGGTATGTTCTCTAACAAACTCTGGGACCTGATGTATTTATATTGAGAACCTGTAACACTTTAATTGCACACAGTTACTAAACTCCTCTCAAATAATTACGTGACTGTGTGTTTGTGTCTATGGTCCCTGCGCCTATGAATTGTTTCGCTTGCTCACCTTCCATGACGATTTCGATGATGTCATCAGCATTGAAGCTAAGTTCGTCTGTGTCCTGGGCGTCGTAGGCATACAGAGCTTTACACTGAGGCACCTGAGGCTTGGGTTTGGGAGCAGGTTTGGGTCGTCCACCTCCTGGGGTGGGCCTGTTAGCTGACTGCCTGTGAGCCCTGAAACACAACATGACAGTCATCAGACTCACTGCAGCAGCACACGGGGCTCGGGACTCCCCTGACACATTACAGAAGCCGCTGTGAGCATGCTTTAAGTGAGCAAAGTGAAGTTAACTAGAAGGTGAAGTTAACTTTACTTTCAGCCGTAAAAATAAAGCATCATGTGGTTTTGCCTGTGATTGTTTCAGTTTCAAACCAATGACTTTCATGCTGATGATTTTACGTTGACCTCAAGGTGGCGTGAGATACAAACATTTCACTAAACTACCACATTAAAGGACGAATTATTGTGCGAATTGCATTTGAATATATCTGAAATAATAACGACAAAATCTGATCTGTGTTTAAAGTATTATAGTGTAGTAAAATAATGAACTCAAAGGAATACTCATTTTTCAAACCTACCACATCTGTAACGTATGTGTGTTTAAAGCAGAAGTACTTGAAATTGCTTTGGTAAGACAGCTCATGTCTGTCTCATCCTAAGACATTTACTGTAACTACTGTTGTGTAAACAGGCTCTCAGTACTGTAGAAACTGGGAAATGACTAAAAAAATATCTGTGGTTAATCACATTCTACGGATGTGGTAGGAAGACATTAGGTTAAAACACTGCAGTATTCCTTTAACAGGTCATATTTTTCTAAGCCCAGCCTCTACAAAGCAGAGATGAGAGAATCGTAACTCTCAAAACATTTCAGTCATTGGTGAAACAGCTCACATCCCCTCTGCACCACTCTCAGAAGACCTGTGTTCTTCTAGTCTGAGTTTGCACAGAATTGTCCGTGGGAGAACAGGCTGAATCCAACATCTCTCCTGGGGCCTTGTGGAGCTGTTTGTGTGATGTGCTAAGGACCCAGGAGAGGTTCAGTAAGACAACAGCAAAGCCAAGAACAGATACAGAACATGATTCAATTCCAAACCAGCTTAAGCTTTGTAATCTCCACTTTCTGATATGAAAGAATTGTTCAGAATGGTTCAAACTGACAAGTCTCCGATTTACCTAAATGTAGTCAACAGCTAAGACATGTTCGGTGTCCAGGGTATGCTTCTTTACTTAGGCAGTGGAGCTATGAGGCTAATGTTTAATACATGCACAAAAATTCATACACTTGCTCTAAACAAGTTTATGTTAATCTACATAAACGTTTTATAAATTATCTGTTTGCTAAAATAGCAGAGATAGTCTGTATGTATGAATGTAAGTCTTGTACATTGAGTGTGAACTCTACTATATTATCCGCATAACATCCAGCTTTCCAATACAATTCCGCCTTCAAACTTGGGAATATGTGGACTAAGCAGGCAGAATTATACAAAACTGTGGTAAGCAAGAAGGAAAAAGAAGTTTGGTCAAGATGGCTACCCATATACTGTTACAGAATTCAGCTACATGGTGATGTTTTGTTTATTTTTTGTAGCTTGAGGTGTATATTTACTGTGTGTGGGTGTACATTTGGGGAAAAGATTTTGGCTGAGACAGACTTTCTTTACTTGGAGTTATATTAACCTTGTAGTTCCAGTGCAAAACTAAAGAAGCAAACTACACATGTCTCAGCTGATGGACTGCTTCTGGAGCAGAGGGACATTTGATTAGATAAGTTTAATTATAACACCTAGCTCCTTTCCTTTTCATTTGGATGCAGATAATCTGTCAACACTTCGTATTTTTAACAGCTTTCCGGTATTTTGATGTAAATCCACAGATATATAATAAGGAACTTTCTGTGGTAAGGAGGCTTTAGGGCTGATTTGGAATTGCACACTTCTGTCAAACCTCATACTACAATAAAGCAGATTTGAAACCACAACCAGCACTACTATTGATGACACCACACCACACCACTACACACACACACACACACACACACACACACACACACACACACAC
>JAOTRR010000038.1:11424222-11434874 GCA_028570945.1 Gogo arcuatus
AAGGAACAATTGATTCGATTTTGATGCAAATCCGGATGTGTGTGTGGATCCAGGACCTTCTCATATTTTTTTGTGGATATTCTAATATGTGGGTTGGCGGAGGTATGCACTGCACTCTACTGAGTGCCCTTCTAGTTGCAAAAATGTTATAGTTTTAATATTGAAAAATGTAATACAGTATTTATTAATGAAGCAGTACTAAACTCCTTCCATTTCCTTAAATTGTTATTTTATCAGTGTTAAAAGTTGCTTGTTATTACCGATATTGTCATAAACGGAGACTCGCTATAAGAATGAGTAGACCAGTTCGTTTGCACTAACCTTCATACTGTGATGAGTGGTATTCAAAATGCTAACAAGTGCATGTATGAGAAGAATTTAAATTTACAATAATAATGTAAGTAAAATGAAGTGGTTTTATCATTTAGAAGAGTCTGACTGATGAATGAGTTAGAAGGAGAAAGGCGAGGGTATGAGAGTGGTAACACGCATTGCAATCAAACTGTAATAAGAGACAGCATATGACAAATAAAATAGTTCCTCACATCCTCATGGGCATATACTTCATATTTGTGGAAAAACTCAGCAATGTCTGTACTGTGAAATGTAAGACTGGTTTATGACTTGTTTTCAGGTATTTGTAGGGTGTGGCTCTTGCGTAAGTTGTTAAAGAGCATGTTGCCCCCCCCCCCCGTATTTACTGTGTGTTATCAGCTGACATTTTAGACAGAATTAAGAATAGTAACTTGGACAAATCTACAGTTATTCTCAGTCATTGATTTTACAGAAGCTTTTGTCTTGCCTCCTGTGGATGTCTGTGAATCATTTGAAGAGTTCCCTAGTGCAGTGTTTGTATAAATGGATCAAGAATAAAGTAAGAAAATGATTAACCATCATTTGGTTATTCTGTTGTTGGACCCGAGTGAGAAATCTGTAAGATATGCCATCTTATTTACTGATTGACTAGACATGTAATGACCGCAGAGCTTCACAGTATCATCAAATGAAATCAGCTGCCACTGACAGGTGCGTGATATGGATAAAAATGCAGTAACACAGCATGTGTACTTGAATTACAGTTTCATGAGTAACGATTGCCCTGCATTATTACCAGTTCCTGAATGTTTTATGGGCTGTAGACTCGTTTGCATTCTGCAGCTTTCTGAAGTATCGGTATTTTAAAGGTCAATATTGCAGTAAAGATTATTGTGCAGACCAATTAAGAGTAAATTCTTGGCTAATTTATTTAGACAGAATGTGTTTCTCTTGCTCAGTTAAGGTTGATTTTCCTTAACGGTGTGCTCAGTAAACATTCACAACATTGTGACAGTCTATTTGGGAGAAGGTTGGTCCTTGGGATGGACAAAGCTAAAGGATTATATGTGTATTTCTCGGACAGAGACAAGAAGAACTGCATAACATTTTAACTCGCGTTGAATGCAATGTGTTGAATGGTTGTTTTTCTTGTTCAGAGGTTCCAGTGTGTCCACCGCCTCTTGGGAGAACACGATGTCCCGCTGGCGTGCGTCGAGCAGGTCGTGACTGGTAAGATGATCTCAGGAACTTTAAGCTCCTGTGCCTCCATATTAAATTCTCACTCATCCTGGAATATTACTTATTTTAGCCTTGCAGTTGTTTATTAGTAACTATTGACATCATTTCTTTGCTACAGACATGTGTGATGCGAAACCGCTGATCGTGGCTAAATGAGTGTAATTTCACTTGTGACATTTTGCTGTCAAAATGCTAATGTGACTGAACCTTAACTATGGCTTCTAGATATAGTGGCTAATGGACAGTTCAGTTGGCTGCTTATGCAGTTAAGCTTATTTTCCTCATGTTCCCAGGTGAGAAGGGTTTAGCTTCACTGTCGGAGTTTGGAAATAGTGCTGCTCAAATTCCTGGCTGCTTTATTATAGCTGTTTGACTTGTCAAGTATGAGGCTTCATGTGAACCATGCTAATAAGAGAATGTAAACTAATAAACAAATGTAAACTGAAACCACAACCCAGTGTTAGCCCACCCACCCCTCCACCCTAAAAAAAAAAGAAAAAAAAAAGGGCATCACATTGACAAGAGAATATTGCATCACAACCTGTTTCGGTGATGGGCTTTCCATCCCCCGGTAGCTGAACTGGTGTGGTGTTTTTAAAAATTTTTTTATTTTTTATTTTTTTTGGGCCAACCTACGGATGAGATCATTGGTCCAGTCTGTGGCCTTCAGCTGCAATGCCTGGCTGGGATTAAGCTTGTTTATGTTAGTTCATTGCTGCTGCGCTTTGCTGACTTAGCCCCCTCAAGGCCCTGTGTCGTACCGATAGAGCGTGTGTTTGTGTGTGTTTGTGTGTGTGTGTGTGTGCGCGTGTGCGTGAGAGAGAGATTTTCCCTGCTGTCTGTGTTCCTGAAACAAAGGTCCATTATGAGAGACTCGAGGCTTGGCAAAAACATAGTGAGTGCTTTTCATGGTCATGCTGCTGGAGTGAAGGTGGAGTGTGGGCCACTGTAAACCCATCATACTGTTCCTCTAATGCATGAAAGCCAAAACTGGAAATATGCCCTGACATTTTTAAGACTTCATATGACTCTACATGTATATATATATATATATTCACTTTTGCTTGACACAGTGCAGCTCGCTACAGTAGATGAAGTAAAAACAGTAACAGTAAACACTGCATTCGTAAAGCAACCAGCATTATGAATGATCCCTTCCTCCTCCTTACAAACTCTTTTCTACCCCACTGTGTGGCAGAAGGTACCGGAGCATTTGGTCTACTCTGCAACTCTGCAAATAACTGCCATTTAGTATAAAATGGCAGAATTTAATCATATCATGGTGCCAAGAGTGCAGTGTGTTCTCCCAAAGTTAAAAGGAAAGCAGTAATATTATCCACTGGCAATTTAGAGTAGCCAGCTGACCTAATCTACATGTCTTTTGGACTGTGGGAGGAAACCGGAGCACCCTGAGGAAACCCATGCAGGCACGAGGAGAACATTCAAGCTCCACACAGAGAGGCCCGTTCCACTGGAAGGTTTGAACCCAGAACCTGCTTGCTGTGAAGCGACAGAGCTAACCACTGCACCACCGTGCCGCCTTCAGTACATAAGGAACTAATTTGTTTAATATTCTCACCACAAGCCGACTTTTGGATCATTTTAAAATTCACACACAGCTTAGCTTTCTGCTATTGTTTCTCCCCTTTTTCTTCTGTAGACTCGCCGAGAGTGTCACGTCTTTGGTCATTTGTCACAGGAATAGTTGTTGAACAAAATTACAGAAAGAGATTGAGATCACGGTTTTAATAAAACAGCTATCTTACTGCTTGGGCTTATATTGGTTTCACGTTTGTCGTTTTATGTAGTTCTTTGTGCTATACCCCTATATTGTTGTGTATTGCACCATGGACCAGGAGAAACTACATTTTTGGGCTGTAATAAGACCATCTAGACTGTGCAGCTGAAATAATCATCTATTCACATCTGTTCTGTCTCTGTAGACTTTAATTTCCTACCCAGAATGCCACACTGATGACTACAAAATTCTAGATGAAGATTGTAACTCCATTTCTGAAGGTTTTTGTTGTTTGGACTTTGAAGTGGCAAAATAAAATAAAATAAATAAAATTTAATTTAAAACATCTATTGTGTCATGATTGATTATTACAGTCAATTACGAGTGCAAGTTTGCTGTAAAATAACTCTAAAAACAGTTTAAACCTTTTAGGAGCTCTGCTGCTTGGCTGTTAAAGGGATGTGGTCTAGAAGGTGATAAAGTTCATGAGAATACAAAAAAGAGGAACTGAGTAACTTGGTTTCTGTCCTCAGCCCACAGCACATTACCTTTGTGTGTAGCCATTTTGGCCCAATGAGAGGATGTTTCTCCTTTTTTGTTGCTTATTTCTGGTTTTCTAATGATCTGGATGACAGTATTGAATGCTAATAGGTGTAATAGGCCCATTTTATAGTTGTTGTTTCAGCACCATGGTGTGTGTGTGTTTGTGTGTGTTTGTGTTTGGATGCATGTTGAGTGAATGTGTGTTTTCTCACACATCAGTGCTAATGTGTTTTTCTGTTGTTTGCCATAGTGAATGATGCGAAGGGTAAGCAGAAGATTCTGGGCTCCAATAAGAAACTAAAGTTTAATCCCACTGAGTTAATCCTGTACTGCAAGGATTTCAGGATCGTTCGGTTCCGCTTCGATGAGGCCGGACCTGAGAGTGCCAAGAAGGTACACGCACACTCACGAATAAAATTTTAAGTCATGCTAATGGAATTCCAACATGCTCCTGAGAATTTATGCATTTGTACACATGGTGCATTTTAGACCAAACAAATACACTACACACACCTTATGATTTGTGTGGCGGATTAGTGTTAAAGAGGATTTAGGGCTCAGCAGATGGCCTGCACCATTCATACAGATAAACAGTGAGCTATAGCTTTTGAGTTGTTGTTATTGTAAATATTTGGTTTCTCTCATGGCTGCCCAGATAATTATACAGAAGAGCTTTGTAGCTTTCTACTGAAATAGTGCATTGAGCTGTCCAGTGACACAGCAAAAAGACAACTCGGGTCCTTTCCTCCGCTTTTGAGACACTGTAGGATGGCGTGGATTACAGTTTGTGTGCTCCTCCAGTCACTCTTTCCTTCATCCTGCCTCTCCATCTGGCTAGCAGTGTGTGGCAGAAATAAGCACTGTCTGTGTATGAAGACAAGCCAGTGCTTTTCTCCAACCTACACGCCTGTCTGGGGCCCAAATGTTCATTTTCCTTACTTGAAAAAAAAAGTCCAGTTTATTAAACTTCTGTAGCATATCTGTCTTCCAGTCCTAAAAGAAGCCTTGCTTGTTTCTCAGTAAAAATGAGTTCAGCTGTCGTCTTCTTTCTTTTTTTTTTTTTTCCCTTCTGTTTTGTCTGACTAATCAGTTTCCCTCTGTTCCTTTCTTTTGAAATGGACTTGAGCAGAAAAATATACCAAATATTCCCTCTAAAAACCTCCAAAAGCTTTCTTTTTCATATAAGTGTTTAAAGAAATGTTTTTCCATTATGTTATATTTTAGACCAATGCGAGAGGAGGAATGTTCATGTTGAAAGATCTGTTCACACAGGGGGACCTATGCTCTGTGACTCACACTACCCCTCCAAAGCTGTCTGCTTGCTTTATAACAGCTGCTGTTGCCTGGAGAATTTTGTGTAAAATTAACAAACATTCCTCACAGCACCCCTGACTCACTAGTTGGCAGAAGCAAATAACAATCCCCGTTTCATCATTCCTTTAGCATAACAGCTTCTGATTGGCCATTATTTCAGCCTGACTCAGAGCAGGGAAGAAAGAGTTCCACAGTATGTTAGGAATGGTTCTTAGTCATTGTGGGGAAGGATGAAATGCTATTTTTTTCCGAGTTAGAGAGTGGTTACGTGTTCTCAAAGCAGGAAAAAAAAAGCTTGTTTCCTTTCAGCAATGGGAAAAGGCAGGAGTGACTCACATACCATTTGTGTGAAGTCGTTTTTCACCTGGATTTAACCAACAAACACTGGGAGCAAGTAAGATCGCCAGAGCTTGTGAAGAGAAGAGTGGAGGAGGGAGATGTAGAAGCAGGAAAGCGAATGCGTGGTGGTGGAGTTTGACTCAAGTAGCGTTTGCCAACTTCTGAGAAATATGTGAAGGAAGGCGAGACGGGGGCGTGAAAAGCAGGAAAACAAGAGAAACAAAAAGGCCATTGAGGACGGGGCTCACTTTCTGATCGCTCAGCAAACACAGACGCATTTGTGTTGCAGTTCCGTTCCAGAGCCTTTCAGAAGCCTCCGGGACAGAATGTTGATCTGTAGAGCTTACGTGTAGTGCAAGCAGAATGTAGCTCACCGGCACACAAACGAATACATGGCCAGAAAGCATAGTGTTCTCACAGCACCTGGGAGTGATTACAGTGCTGGGGTCGTTGCTCAAACGCTATAGTGAATTTTCTAACTCGGTCTGCTCCTACTGATAACTAGGCAATTCCTTTAACTGTACTCTTCTCATGATACTCAATAGGTAGTCAGTTGCCCTTTTGCCCATTTTTGATACCTGGGTAATAAAAATGCTGTCATTCCAAATAGATATGTGGTATTTTTATATAAATTTTTTTTTTTTTTTTTTTTTAGCACGGATTAATGATGATGGATGGTGTGTTGATGGATGTCCATTGACGACCAGATTTATGATTGTTGTAGGAAGAAAATAACAAAACATATGATTGGTCAAAAAGGTCTTTTCTGTAAGCTGTGTGCCTACTAATTTCTGCCTTGAAAATAAGACCGCGTATGACTAAAAAAATTCAATTTATATTGCAAACAAAATAACACAAAGCATATATTTTTACTGCTAAACTGTGGAACTACGAGCGGATTTCCAATTGATATCCCCCCCCCCCCCCACATTAAGCCACATAACCTTGTAACATGATGCAATTTAAACAAAGTGTCTACGTCAAATAATTCCTAAATTATTACGTAATATGCATGATGCCTTTCATATTGCTGGCACCATCAGAGAAATTTAAAGGCTGATATGAGAGCTCTGAGTGTCGAGCAATACTCGGTACCAGTTTGATACAGCCAGCCTACTCAGTGCAAGCTTTCTAAGTTATGCAAGGTGTTTTTTCTGATGCATATTCACAAAAAATAACTGGCTCAAACAGGAAACAAGAGAACTTGGAGCTGTATATCTTTGTACACCAATTTGAGAAATAACTGGAGTGGTTCACTGGCTTATGCTTGGTGATGACATTCACTAAAAACCTCAGTGAAGTTGCACACTGTTTATGGCTATGCTGTGCTGCTAGGCTTACCCTAAAATACCATTATTTCCTGTTTGAGCTAGGCATGAACAGGTCCCTATACACAGCTAATTAAATAAAGCAAAGTTCTAGCTTTCAATTGTTTTCAATCTTTTACCTGTCTGTTGAGTGTTGGTGAGCCTGTGCCCACTGAATCCTTGGATTCCTATTCTTGAATGACAGGAGTGCGTCCTGATGTGATCTTCTGCTGTTGTAGCCCATCTGCCTAAAAGGTGCTGAGATGCTTTTTATTTATTTATTTATTTTTGCACTCAGCACAGTTGTAAAGTGTGCTTATTTGAGTCCCCAGTCTGACCATTCTCCTCTGACTTTTCTCAACGAGGTCGTTTCTGCCTGTGGATCTGCTGCTCTCTGGATCTTTTTGTTTTTGTTTTTTGGACCATCCTTTACAACCCTCTAGAGACTGTTGTGTGAAAATTCCAGGAGCTCAGCAATTTCTAAAATGCTCAAATCATCACATCTGGCACCAACAACCATGCCATGCTCAAAGTCACTAAGTTCCCCCCAGCCCCTGTCTGAGATTCAACATTGCCTAAAGCTTGTGATGTATTTCTGCATGATTTTATGACTGATTGGATAATTGGTGAGTGTATATATGTTATTTTTTTTTTTTAATGATGCTAATGTGTGTCTGATAGTGATACTCAATATCTTATCAGTGCATCTACTCTGGAAATTCATCTCAGTTTGCAGCCACCCCTGCACCTGTAGAAACAGTGAAATGTCTAGCTCAGGTCCTGACTTTTTCAGGTGTTCTGATGTTTCATTCCACTGATATGAAAACCTCTATGTGCAGTCGCACCTGTCAGAGCCCTGGTCATGTTTTTAGTCTGTCTGTCTGTTAATAGGGTTTTTTCTTGGGTTTAACGTGTGTACGTTTTCTTTGTGCCAGAGTGGAATGGCTGTGTGGGATTTAATCACAACTCCCATGTCTGGTCAAGGGGGTTGAGCTTAATTACTGCATACAGCTAAAGAAGGGAGGTCCATGTTTTTCTTTGTGACAGATGGAAGGAAGCCAAACTGTAGGAGCTTATTATGCTGAGGAAATTACAGAGTTGAACAGCTCCACACACACACACGTGTGCACATGCAGCCACACAAGTGACTGCACCTCGTCTCCTTCCTGCATGAATAACATACATTGTGCAGTTTTTTTTGGTGTCATAGCCACCAACACCATTCTCTGTGCACGCTGTTCTACACCCTGGTGTTTTTCTATACAGGGTTTATGCTCCTTTTCCATTACTGAAGCGCGCTGCCATCCACCCGTTTGAAAACCTGCACTGTTTCAACCTCCAGACAGAAAGCAAGATGAGCTGGTGTAGGGCTAGAATGTAAAGTGTTGTTATCTAACCAATGATGGAAAACAGAGCCAAAGGTAAATGCGTGTTTTAAATTTCAGATTAAAATATCTGACTCCAATAAGTTTAATTAATTATCTGACTCCAAAAATACTATATCTTTTAGTTATTGCTAGAAGTGTATTAACTCAGTGTTCCAATAGCATTTAATTCACAACAGCTTACAGAAGAACGACTGAGCAATTAGTAGTAAAGTAACAAGTGGGTTTATTGTACAAAATACAGATATACAATATACAGCAAAATAGTAATGACAGCTTACAGAGTCATGGGAGTAGGATGCATGATGGGGAAAAAAGCATCTCTTGACAGCGTGATGGAAAAAAGCCTTTCTTTAACCTCACATTGTATAGTGTATATGCTTTTATACCCCTGAGACTCTCTGAAGTGTATAGTGATAACCTTATCAGATGGAAGTGGTACCAGGCATCTTGCATCTGGTTGGACCCCTGACAGGTAGTCCCATCATGGGGTGCTATATGTTAATTAGGTTCCTGACAATGGGTATGTGGGAAACAAAGGCCAGAAGGTTTCCTGTTGAGGCCAGATGGTCTCAGTATGTAAGTGTGTATAAAGGATAGTCAAGCGTTGCAACATATAAAACTGTATACTGTAAATGTTATTTTCTATATTTATATGCTAGTTATGATGCCACCACATTGTTCACCCTGAACACCTTAAAGAAATTGCTGCTACAATTTATAAATCTGCTACACTGGATAAGCAGAAAATAAAGCTTTACTATTACTGGACATTTAATTTTCACCTGGCTAAAACGGCTGTTGATCAATAATTGTTTATTAATTTAAAAATGCGGCTTTGCCTTGACTTTAAGTCCTAGCTTGGAATCCTAGCATCAGAACATCAGAGAACATGAATGATTTAGAAGCTCAGCTGTGCTGAACATCTCAGCTGTGAAAATAAATTCCTTCATTAAATGTCCAGAGTTTGTATTGAAGGCAGGGCTGCTGATTAGCCAGAACTCTACTTGGACTGTTGAAAGTTTCCATGGTTGGCCCAAAGCCTGTAGCAGCAAAATCCATTACGCAGAAATAAACAGAAGAACTGAGGGACAGGTGTGCTTTATGAAAGAAGAAGATTTGAATAAGTCCTGCATCGTAGACCTGTTTGAATTTTTTTTCCTTTTTTCCTTTCTTGGTGTTCCTTAGTGTGACTAATTTTGCTGTGAATGTGATATGAATGAAATGGTGTATGAAATAAAGGTGTTCATGGATATTGCTAATGCTGCCGTAATGGTGAGCGTAGATTATACTACAGGTAGCTGATAGCCTAACACAAGATATCAGGTTTCATTGACTCTGGTGCATTAAATCACAATCTCTCCATTCAGGTTTCATATCTCTGTTTGGTTGTATAGTGTGGACACATGCTTGTTTATCCATCCATCTTCCATCCATTGTTGAAATATTTTAATATTTAGCATTTAAAAGATGTACTCAATGTGCCTATGGATCTTTTTTTAAATTTTAATTCAGAGATAAATGTATATGAATAATCTAGATTTATAATCTAAAACGTGAAAGAAAGGCCTGTTTTCTGTTGATTGAAAATGATACAAGTTAGGCATTAAACCTATTTTGTACCTAATTTAGTCAAATAATTGATTTGGTAATTTTAATTTCAAAGTTTATTTTAGCATCTGTTGTGCAGTCCTATGTCAGTAAACCTGTGAGAATAATGCAGCACTGATTTAATTACAGTTGAGAAGATATATATATATATATATTTTTTTTTTTTTTAATGTAAAGATGCTCATTGCTGTGGTTATGAAGCCCTGTATGAGATCATGTGGCTCTTCTGTGCTGTAGGTTTGCCTTGCTATTGCACACTACTCCCACCCAGCCGACAGTCAACTACTGTTTGGGTTCGAGTACGTTGGTACCTGCTTCCATGGCTCTTCAGGTAATTCAGACACACATGCAGCAGACACACTGATTTCCCACAAATGAGCTAGCAATCAAGTTCTATAGTGCACTTTATGTAGGCCTAGAGTGAGTAATTTTTGTGTGTGTAGGTGAAAAGGTGAATGGAGTGGACTTGGGGAAGGGTGTACAGACGGCCATGTTTGACTGCTCTTCTGACTGGGACAGAGAGATCAAACGCACCGGTGCCTCAGAATGGAGAGTGTGCGCTATTAATGAGGAGTATCTGGTCTCCCCCAGGTGTGTGTCCCTGCGTGTGCGTCTATGTACCTTTCTGTGTCTTTGTGTCTCTGTGTCTGTGTGTGTGTACACACAGGATGTACTGAATATTACTTTCCAAACAACTGTGTGGATTATTAGAGCAATTAGGATTAGGGAAATTAGGGTAAGTCTTGCTCATTATGTGCATAAATCTTCTTTTAGTGAAATTTTTTTTTTAAGCCTTCATTCGTCAGATGTACCTTTAGAGCACAGTGAAATTCTTTCTCTGCATTTAACCCATCTGGAGAT
>JAOTRR010000038.1:11438172-11453976 GCA_028570945.1 Gogo arcuatus
CAGACTTTATTTCTAATTGCTCAGTTTTTAGTACAGTATTACTGTTAAAAGCAAAACAACTCATCTAGATGTATTCAGGTTAGCCATGCCCATATTTATCCCAGACGTTACAGAGTTCCTGTTGGTTAGAATCATTTTATTTCTACTTCGATACAAAGACAAATGATTACTTATATCAGGGAAGCTGTTTCACAGCCCATATCTGTCAGAATCGCTCAACCCAGCTCTGCAGTTAGGTTCTGTTGTATTTAGATGGCTCTTTCAGATTGTAGAAAATCTAGAAGTTTCATAATAAAATTTGACTGGCCTTATATCAGTAAAATGAACACCTGTTGAATGTATACAGTATATGCTGATATGCTGACGGATGACAAATTAAAGGAAAAACCAACATATAGTGTCCCTAGTGAGGTGTTACTGCCAGAACACAAGCTGGCAGAACAGCTTCAATGTACTTTGGCATCAGTTTACCAAGTCTTTGGAACTGTACTGGAGGAAGGAACACCATTTCCCCTAAAAGATATCCCCTCAGTTAATGCTCTAATGGTGGTGGTGCAGAGCACTGTCTAAAGCATCTGTCAAATCTCCCATTCTTATCCTGATCCCTATTCAGCTTGTGTTTATCAGAGAAAGGGAGTATAAATGTGTGTTTGTTTGTGTGTGTAGAGCCCTTTGAGGAGTCTGAGGAGAAGTGGCTGTCGTCCATGGAAAGTTCACGGTGGATGGAATATGTCAGGTATGAATAAACACCATACATGTGCCAAATGTCAAGCTGGCTCTCTCACAGCCTCGTGCTGGCAGCACCATTCTGACACCTTCCTTTATTTAGAGGAGTTATGTGGGAGTGTAAATGCCAGAACAGAACTGAGTAGATGATGATGTACAAGATGCTCATTCCTGTTGTTGCATTTATTACATTAAGGGTTGCCTGATAATGGCTAAAATGATCAGTTAGTTTGCTCAATATTGAAATAACAATGGTCACAATTAGGCAAAAATTATTTTAATATTTTATATTTTCATAAATTTGTATTTTAATTCTGCTTCTTTTAAAGTTGACATATTATACCCCTTTTCCACAAGTTGACACAATTCCCAGAGGTCTTAATGAAATGTCTGTGACATGCTTTGGTCAAAATACCACAAAGATAAAGCACCACAGCTCCCTTCTCACCCTGTCTAAACAACCCTGTTCAAAATGGCTGATTTGAGTGCCTGTTCCTTTAAATGATGATGAGCCACTGCTCACCCCACCCCCGTCTTCCACCAGCCAATCAGGTAGCACTTTCCCCATGAATATTCAGGTCTCAGAATGGCAGTTCTCAATCCATGAGTGTAGATACTCAGATGAGGGGGTGGTATAATTCTAAGGAGCTCTGCTTGTGACATAGAAAGGGGAGACAAATCTGAACAGCTTGTTGAAGCACGTTTTCTGAAATAGGCAGCACAAAAGAAACTGACTGTGTTGTATTATTTCAGAGTTTGTGGGTTGGTAGGCTCCAGATACTCAAATGTATGTGCACAAGCACTGAAAGTGAATTTTTCATAATATGTCCCCTTTAAATGTTGAATAGAAACACAATTTGATTGAATATTGTTGGATAAATGGATGGATGGATGGATGGATGCATGCCACTACAAAACACAGAAAGTCATGACTTGGTAGCTCCTGATTTAATGCACAGGCAGGCATGGCCAGTATCTTATTTATTTACCTACAGCTGTTCCATTAGTGAAATCTGTGATGTTTTACAGGGCATTTTTGAAGCATGCAGTGGAGATCATCTACATGCTGGAGGGGAAACAATCCTCTGTCATTCTGCAAGGTTAGAGAAGCTCAGAGAGTTGCTGCTGGATGTCTAAATCTGTGTGCTATTTTTATATGAATCACTGTAATTTCTACCATACACAAATTCATGGAAATGAATCTGACAGTAGAAAACAGTCTTCTGTCTCCCTCTGCTATTCTTAACTCTGTCCATCTGAAAACTTGTTTAATTTTTGATCTCTCTGCTTCTCCTTGCAGAAGAAGAAGACCGAGATTTGAGCTGCATCATTGCGTCTCTGGTGCAGCTGATGTGTGACCCTCATTGCCGGAGTCTGGCAGGTTTTCAGGGCCTGGTGCAGAAGGAGTGGGTGATGGCTGGCCATCGCTTCCTCGACCGTTGCAATCATTTGAAGAAGAGTGATAAGGAGGAGGTACGAGCCTAGAGACAGCTACCAAACTGACCCTGAACTGCAGGAGTCAGTTAGCAAGACCAGGGCTCGGTCCTTGGCCGTCTTTTATTTACAATTTATATAAATAATGTAGGAAGAAATGTATCAAATGCCGATGATACAGAATGATCTCCAAAAATGTTTTAGATTAATGGAACTTATGACTTTAAATGAATTTAAAGCTATGGATTAAGTTCTGGAATTTATCAAAATTGGGGACGGTCATTGTGCTTTTTGATGGTTGCATGATTTATTTTTTTAACTGGGTCTTTCTTTTAAGTTTTGATGCATAAATGTGTTTTTATTTATTTATTTTTGTCAGTTACATGTTTTATGAGTCATTGTCTGTAATGGGTATTTCAGCTGCTTTCTTGGCCAGGTCTCTCTTGCAAAAGAAATTTTAAATCTCAAGAGACTAACCTGGTTAAATAAAGGTTTTTTATTTTTTATTTTTTATAAACACTACCTGAAGGGCAGGAGTGATGAGATGGCTGGCATGCAGTTTGGCATTCATTCAGTGTTAACAACAAGAGGGGAATTGTTTTCCTAGAACACTAGCATAAGAATGGGAAATGAAAATACCTCTTAGAATAATTTAGCACAAAGCTGTGATTAATTTGTGCTTAGTGGCATGGATGCTTAACTGTGTTCGGTCTGACAAACCGATCTAACACCAAATCCTTAAAAACTGTATCGGGTGAGAAGGGAAAACGTTAAAACTGAAAACCTCCCTGCTCACTATATCCTCTGTCCTCTCTTGTGCAGTCACCCCTGTTTTTGCTGTTCCTGAACTGCGTATGGCAGTTAATGGAGCAGTACCCAGCAGCCTTCGAGTTCACAGAGATGTACCTCACAGTGCTGAGCGACAGCATGTGGGTCCCGGTGTTCAGCACCTTCCTTTTCAACTGCCCACGACAAAGGGCTGAACACAGCAGGGTAAGTTGATCTGGCATCCTGCTGTCAGCTTCTTGAGTCACTTAATGGCCTTGTGTTTTTTTTCTGTTCTCTTTTTATTTTTCTTAATTAATAAAGTGCACAGTTTTTGAGTAACCTTTTATCTGCATTTCTCTTTCTTATCCCTCTTATATCAGGACTTTGCCCTGAGTAAGAGTATATCCCTGGGACAGGACAAAGTTCTGCAGTTTCCCCCGGTGTGGGACTGGTCACAGCAATTCAGCCTGAAAGATCAGGCCCTCTTTAACAATCCTCTGTACGTGGGCAAGAGTGCCCCCTGTGTCCACAACGGCACGGTGCGGACGTTCACACACAAACGGAGCAAGGTGAGGATCGAAATGACTTGCATTTTTCTCATTTTCATCTGAAAGTTCACATAGCTTCTCAGAGTAGTGTATTATTATACTCTGAAACATTGTCAGGTTTAAAAATGTGTATATTCATTCTATAAGACTTGTTGTTTTTAGTTTCTCTTACTGTTGTACGACAGTTTATAGTCTGAAAGTTATCAAAGAAAATGAAAATAAATATTCAAATGGGATTTCATATTTCTAATAGATATTTTTTATAAGAAAATAAAAGAGAAAATAATTTTAGGACTCAGTTGTGTGGAAAGTTTGATTTTTCACATATGTTCTTTAAAAAGTTAAATACTGTGTTTTAAAAATGTAGCATATTTCAGAGGTCACCTGGAAATAGCATTATTGTTGTTTCACTGTATGTACAAAACACAACACACTGCCATGTCACTGCCTATCACCCAAAGTAGTACCAGTTCAGCTGTTGTTCTGTCGTTCTCCCTTTTCATTGATGTTGACTGTAGAGGGGAGTTGTGCTAAGCAACATCTGGGTACCAGTCAGTAATTCCAACAGTATATGAATATGGTAGGTTTATATATGATGATGTCAAATGGTATGCATCTTTTTTGGCAGAAAAACTACAGTTCCACACTGCGAGGTCTGCCTTCAGATCTGAAGAATGGTGGTCTAGCTGTACTTGATACTCTGCCACGGCGTAACTCTCTGATGCCACGAATCCGTACGGATGTTGCACAGAAGCAGGAGAAGCAGGAGAGCCCTGCCGAACGCTTCGTACAGGACTGGCTTTCTCGGCCAGCCGACCTGCAGAGTTTGCTGCTGCCACAGCTCCTGCCTTCCCATCTGCCCCTATGGAAGCTCTACTTCCTGCGCTGGGTGCCCGAGGCCCTCATCCCCAACGGTGGCCCCATCACCACTTTTCACAAGCTCTCTGTGCTGGTGGATGAGATTGAAATTCTACAGAACCAGCTGAGGCAGTACACAGGAGGGACGACTCCAGCACGCAGTCCCAGCAGCACCCAGGATGAACCCAGGAAAATGTACTTTAGGGCAGGATTGTCTCCAAGTGAGTCCCCTGCTCCTCCTGAGTACCTCAGCTCCTCGTTCCCCTTCTCCCCCATGGGCAACCTGTGTCGCCGCAGCATCCTGGGTACTCCCCTCAGCAAATTCCTCAACGGAGCCAGAATTTGGCTGTCCACAGAGACTCTAGCCAATGAGAACTTCTGAAAACCTGAAGCCTGATTCCAGGTCTCCAGACAGCAATTGGATTGGTGTAGCATCATCATGAATGATTGGAAGCCTCTAGAATGTTCTCTCTTATTCACACTGGTCCAGTTGGCTTGTTAGTTCTTTTCAAAAGCTCTTCAGCCAAATGCCAACATCAGAATGTTTGTGGTTAGTTGCGATGGTGTGTATTTGACAATGTACAAAGAAAATTCATATCTAACACTCAATGAGGCTGTGAGTTTAAGATAGAGATTCTTTTATTTCTGTGCTGGTTTGATTTACTGAAGCACTTAGTCTGAGATTGAGTCTGTTGTCCAGTAGGCATGAGCCGATATTAGAATTTGATATCACCATAACTGCCCACACTTTTATGGTTTATAAAATTATCATTGCAATTTATGTAATTACTAAGAAAATATGTATCAGTGGGAGATGTTCTGTTCTGTCTACCCTTGATCTCGCATCTAATGAATACTGCAGTATGGTGTATAAATCGGTACATGTCTATTGTCCAGAATTTATTTGCCAGGCTTTGAGTGTGGTGGTTTTTTTTTGTTTGTTTGTTTGGTTTTTTTTTTCCCCTTTTACAAAGCATCAATATAAATCTGCACATTATTCTACATAGTTTCACTCGTTCTAAACTGCCAGTACTGATTAATTTTATGTCTGTTTGGGAGTTATGGCATTAGGATAAATGATGAAAGTAGGACTGTAAATTAAGCCTGTGGTAGAAAAATCTTTTAACACTATTTTAGTATGTATAGTTATATAGATTTTGTAAGAGGCCTTCTGGAAAGGTCTAACTGTAGGTAGCTTTTATTAAAATTGTGAATTGTATGGGTAATGTCAGGGATTACCCACAATAACCCCCAAAATGCAGGTGACAACTGTGCACTCAGTGATATCTAACACACACAGGCTGGTCCTCGTCTGTTAGATCCCTCGCCCAACAGAAGCACAGAATAGCTGCTCCGAATAACTGACTACTGCTCCAACCAATCAGCTGGTTGAACTGGTACAGCAGTCGAGTGCACCGTATCCCAGTAGGCACATAGTGAATTAGCTTTAGATCGGAAAGTCGAGTTTGTAAAGATAGGTTTTATTGGGGGGAAAAAACAGAACTTGTTACCCCTGTTTTTTTTTTTGTTTTTTTTTTAACTCTTCTTTTTAACTGGACAGTCATTCTCTATTTTTTTTGGTCTATAGCCTTCTATAAAGGTGTGACTTTATCTTAGATGTAGATCAGGGTTTGGGATGGGGTGGACGATATGTTGATATCAATATCACAATAAATTGTCATGATACACTTTTTTCTAGAAGTATCTAATTGTGTTGTTACTCACGGTAGCAAGTAGTGTATGGGATGTTAATATAAATTTCCATAATTTTTCTTTCTAAAAACTTTGCTGTTGAAATATTGCAAAGGGTTTGTAAAATTTTTTTTATTTATTTATTTTTTGGTGATCTAATTTGTTGACAATGTTAGTGAAAGTCATGTAAGAATGCCTCCTTCAAATACTGTGATGTGTTTTGACATATTGCCCACCCTTATTTTCTGAACACGTATTTGGATGGAATTTAATTTTTTTTTAACCTTTTGTCTTAAATATGGTACTTTTTCACCCATTAATTCTTAATTATTTTGTGATTAATTTACCACTAATGCAGTGCACTCGAAGCTGTTAACCACAAAAATTACTTGATCTTAACACATTTAGGGTTTTTCGTTAAACAGCGCTGATATTTATTCAGATATGCAAAGAAGCTGAACCAGGGTTATTTATTCTAATCCTGTGTGCCTTTTTGAAATCGAAATTGTGGCCTTGCTATTCCGTGGATGTTTTATTTTTCTTTCTCTCAGGCTGTAACATGCCGGCACTGCCTCCTACATCAGTGGCTAAACTCAACATGATTCCAAAGCTGTGTTCATGTGTAGAATTGTGTTATGTGTAAGCTATGAGGTGGTCAGCTGGGCCCCTGTACATCTAAAAGGGCTCTGATGAACTCCTGTGGCATCTGTTCTCAGCGCTGCAGGGCCTGACTCTCAGCCACTCTGCAAGACATGATGCTTCTGATTTATTTCCTTGTGAATTAAAAATGGGTTGATGCTTCAACTTGCTAGTCTCACTTTTTTCTCTGATTGATGACCTAATATCAGACAGCCTGTACCGTCTCGCACCCCCATACGTACTACTTCTTAAAAACCAGTTTGTTCAACAGCAGCTAGCCAACACCTGACTCCATTTAATGTGGTGTTGAGTTATTCAAATAAATTTCATCATGTAATAATGAACAAAATAAAACACTACCAGATTAAGAATATTTATATCCTAAATCCAAAAATATAGATTCAAGTTTTAACTGATCCTCCTTTTATTTCAAGGCCTTTAATTTATAAGGAAGAAACTACTGCCTCTTATGATGAAACCTGATGTAACTCCTCAGATCTGTATCCACACTTTTGTGAACCAGGATAGTTTATTACTTACCTGGGTTAAGTCTCCCAAAAGCATCACAGCAGTAATGTCATTCCTAAATGATTTAGGAAGCAATTATCTCCCTGAATAGTTCATACCGTTTATGTAAGGCAGTCACCAGTGTCACTTGTCAGAGCTGTCTACCTGAGGACACCATTAAATTACAATCTAGCCAAAACACTGAGCCAATAAAACATTTGATAAGGACATTGATTAAGCATAAAATCCTGCTCTCTGTGGTCCTTATATACCACAGACTTAAAGACTTCACCCTATTTAACCTACCATGCATGATGTTTCAGTGTAACTAACCTGGATATTTTTGGTGAACTGAGACGCATGGGCTAAGATCATGCTTTCTAAAACAGACCCCAGGTGTCAAAGTGTACGTTCCGTGCACACACTGCAGTTTCTCATAGTGGTTAAATTAAAGAGAACAACCAAATGAAGACCAAATTTATTTAAATATGACAAAACCATTTTAATATAAATGACTAGATCATGTGAAGATCTGAGCTCAATTTATTCTCATCTTATAAAGAGAAACTGTACATAATACATAACACAATTAGAACTCTATAACTTAAGCTTGCTGGCAGAAACCTCTTTCTGTTTCTTCTTTTTGGCAGCCTGATCCTTTGAGCCCTTGATCTGACTCCTGACTTGGTCTTGAAGTTGGGAGAAGAAGGCTTGAGATGAGTGCAGCGCTTTGTCCATCCCATCATTCTGTGAGGTGTGACAACAAAACACAAACAGTAGCTTACAAGTGTGTTTAACATGAAGTGTAACACAAAACTGAAGGGCTTGGTTAGTATGTTAACTGAAGTCTCACTGGATTACAATAAGTTAAAAATTAGACTGCTTTAAATGAACCAGATTCTAATACAAATCAATGATTGTGAATCCTTATCCTCTCATGACAATGTTCATGATGTGACAAAAAGTCACCAAGTCAATGGCAAAGAACAAGCAGTTGTTTGCCAAGACGAGAAAATAGGGGTTATATTCTTTCTCTGGTTATTTAACTACAAATAAAAAAACTAATAGTCCGGGCATGAAACCTGCTCTCTGTCAAGCACGTGGACTACTGATTTGTTCACCCTGTAACATAAACATACCCATCATCACTACCTTATATAAAACGTTACACAAGTTTATAGCTGAAAAGTCCCTGACCCAAATTTCACTGAGAGAAAAAAGCAAACACTAACCGTGAGTACTTTGGTTTTCCCTCCTTTAGTAAGTTTCCTCAGAGTCTCTTCCACTTGGGCCTTTGACTTTTTCTTGATCTTTCCTTCACTCGCAGCTTCTTTAAGCTTCTTCCTCTTCTCACGCTCCTGGATCTTCACCCGCTTCAGCTTCTTCTTCTTGCGTCTCTCCCGTTTCTTATCAGTGGCTGTTTTTTCAGTGTCACCGAGAATGTCTCCAGCCTTGTTCCTCTCCTGAAGGACCAGAATTTAAATGTATAGGAAGTGAAATCTAATCTTATTTCGGTAGAACAGGAACTTGAGATCTCTCTTCCAAAAGTGCTCAAGTGGTCTGTTCATTTCTTACTGAGGAACTAGAGTAAAAAGACTTTCCATTAAACCCGTCAACAACAAGAAGCAATGAAAAACACCAACCTTGACTTCCTCAGGAGCCAAAAGAGTGGCGTCGCTGACGCTGAGTGGAGCCACTTCCTCCATTGTGATTGAAGGCAGATTGGAAACTACCTTCACCTCCGGAATACGCTACAAAAACCAGACAGAACAAACCATTGTGTGAACAAATACTACACAAGTGAGGAAGGTAACGTGGCCCAGAGCTTAACAAATCAGGGCCATACAGACTTACTGGTTTTGGCGTAAAGTGGAAGTTGGAAAGCGCATCCAGTTTGAGGAAGAGCGAGTTCATAAGCTTCTGAATTTCTACATGAGCCGGATTCTCCTCTTCCTCTTTCTTTTCCTGAAACCCAAAATAAACAAGCCTTTCAATATAATTTTAACTCGACAGCTTCAGTACTGGACAGACTCAAATTTGTAGGAACAGGCGGTTAGGTTTAAATGCACAACCCTATAAATATATTATATAATAGAATAGTATAATGTATTATAACTCAAAGTTAATGGCATCTAGTGTTTGGTTAACATTGTGCATATTAGCTGCTGTCTCAACCCCACCAGCATCACACGCACACCTAGAGCTATGCTGAAATTTTATATAGGTTTCTTGTCAATTTATTTTTCGTTACCTTTTATATTTTGCTCGTTTTCTATTTAAACACAAGGTGATAGTGCAGTGAAATATCAGAAATACTGCATATTAGCTTTGCGCTGCATGTTTCCACACATCAAAGCCTTAATTTCAAAGATTTTTGTACAGATTCGTATACCACACAACAGGACTAATTTATCATTTTTGTAAGTCGTGTCTAAATGTTTTGTAAGCCAAAGTTTCAGTAATGCATGCATATGTTGATAAAACTCCATAAAAGGCAAAGTTCAGAGACAGATGAAAGTGCAAAATGATGACTAAATGGCGAACGAGAGCCTCCTGAAGGCCCAAGTATATTTGTGCATGAGTGTCTCCAAAGTATACTCGATTTTCTGCTGAATGCATGCGCACTACGCCTTTATTGAATATCCACCTCACCTACCAGGTGATCTGTAAATAAGACAATCCCCCGAATAAGAGAGAAACAAGAACACCAAAGGCATGGGCGGCAGTTTGCAACTCGAGAGAATAAGATCTTCTTTAACGTTTAATACTGATGTTGGAATAAGAAGAAAAATGTTCTAAAATCATTTTAAAACGTTCTTCTTCTGTATTTCGCACTTCGACTACTCTCACCTACTGGACGGCGTATACACGCTTGGTTTCGCACATGCGCAGTCAACGTGCAGTCTGTGTAGACACAAAATCTGGGTGCTGCACGGACCGTGCGTATGACGAAACTTGCGTCACGTACACCTTGCACGTACAGTGTCCAGACCGCATCCACTGAAGTGCACTTGGGCCTTAAGGGTGCAGTATGTTAAATCAGCCACTGCACCGATTCATATAGCATAAATACAGATTAACACTTCCTTAGAGGGAACCATTTCTTTTGTCCTAATTGAATGGCTAGTGTTATTTGTGTTATGATTTGAAATGTAATCTGTATATAAAATTGCAGTAACTCATGCCAATTATACAATTTGAAGCCGATCAATAGATTTCCATTCTGTATCTGTAAATCAAGAGCTCTCATAACTCTTCAACTAACAGCATTTTCATGAAGACCAAATTTCTTATGTAAATGCTCTTTTCATTTTTACAGATAAATTTATTTGTGCGAGTCCCAGTGGCCAAAACCCTTCAGATACACATTTGTGCTGTATCAGATTATTGGAAACGCTGCTGTTGGAAAAAGCTCACCTGGTTCTGCTTGATGTACTCCTGCTCGTAAACTTCAGCCAGACTCAGCTTGCTCTTTTCGTGGTCCAGTGTCAGCCTTTTCTTATACTCGAATACCTCCTCCTTTGGCTTCTCCTTCCTCACAACATCGTCCCAGGCCTAACACACAACCACAGTTTACCTGAATAGTGCACAACTGCGGTGTGGTCATGTTTGTTTCCCTAGTATGAAGGGTGGAAATGCACAAACCTGGTCTTTTATTCTCTGCTTGATGATCTCTTCAAGCTGCAGCGTCGTCTTCTCTGTGACCGCAGGCGCTTTAGGAAGTAGGCAATAAATAAATAAATCCTTGAGTCAGGATGTGTTTAATATCTGGCATATTGTTTGAAGTTAATGTAATTAACAAGTAATGGAAATCTCACACATGCAAAATCTTTTCCCAGACTTTCATATATGTGCTTCTAATGACATTATTAAGCCATAAAATCTCATGGAAAAGATGCCATTATTAAACAAATAGCAGAGACATCCCTTATTTACACGTTTACCTTACGTCAGCTCAACCGTAAAACTTATTAGCCAGTCCTGGCTGCTCAGCCAGACGATTTGTGATTTATGTTACCTGGATTTTTGCTGAACTCGGGCAGTGAGGCAGAGAGAGGTCTTACCCATCCGAGATGCTTGATCAAAATCCACATCCTCCTCTAGCATGCTGTTCTCTGGCCGAGTCTGTGCCGTCACCTCTCCGGTCAGCTGCCACGACTTCTCAGCTAACGCTGCCTTCTCCAGCTCGTTGATCTTCTCTGCCATCTGTTTCACATTCAATCAATACACTGTTTTTACAACTCAGTCAGATACATGAGAGAAATGAGGGTAAATATTTAAGCCATTAAATATCAGTAAATATAATAATCTGCAAATATAAAGTCTGTCAACCATATGTACACTTCTGCACTGGAGCCACAAGGCTTGTAAAGCTGACAAGTAATGAAAGTTGTTTTTTTTTTTCTAAGAAGACTTATTGCAAATGTAAGCCACTTATACAATTTGGAGCAAAGTCATGTACTCATTTCATGGGTCCATGTCCTGCACATTTAACCTTGAAATCTCCTGCATGTTTTAAGCATTAAATTAAAAACTAACTACTGGAAAGTAATATAATACAAGCTATAATACAAAGTTAACTTGAAAGGCACTCAGCGAGCACAGACCTCCACCAAGGACAATAGTCACCTCTTCTATGATATGCAAATCTGCAACCACAACCACTTTATATGTTGGGATGTATTTCCAAAACGATTAGAATTACGTGCCTACACGTGTATCCTAGAGGATTACCGATACCCGTGGATGTGGACTGTGATATGGAATCATCGTATTTCTACATTGGTTATGTTTTGTCACTACTGAACTTTATTGCCATCTACTGGATTTTAAGATGTATGGCATTGTTGAGCACAGACTTGAGTCAAGGCCAAATGCGAATAATAACGTTAGCAAAAACGAAACAAAATTCTTGGATCTGCCCCATGTGACACCCTTCCACCAAGTTTCATGGAAATCAGGTTGGTTGGTATTGCACAATCTTGACAGACAGACAAACTGCACTAAAAACATAACCTCCTTAGTGGAGATTACACACACACACACACACACACACACACACACACACACACACACACACCATGCACAATCAGTCTGCCATTGATGTCATCTTAGGGTTAATTAGAGATTGCTTTGAATAAGAACTGGATGTCAATTAGCATCTAATTAGTGATGTATTTATCAGACATACAATGTGTATGTGTATATGTGTGCGCATGTCCCTATGTCTTGTTTTGTTGTTGTGGGGACGTTTGGCTGGTCCCCACAAGGAAATCCGCAGCTTTTATTTAGAAAGCTGAAAGAGCCAAAAGGTTTTCTTTTCATTGCTGAGATTAAGGTTAACGGTAGAATTAGGTATAACATTGCATTAATTAGTTGCATTAATAATTATCATGTGTACATGAGTACATGTGACAAAATAAAGGCTTCTTCTTCTTCTCTTCTAATTATGTCAATGAACGTTCCTCATAAAGATAGTAAGAGAAAAAGTCAAGGTGGACTGTGTTAATTATTGCAATTCATCTTGATTATATGGAATTATGTTCCACCAGTAATCACTGCCAAAACTGTGCTGTATACTCAGACTTCTGTGTGAATCAGAACAGCAACGGGATAATAAATGTTTAAATTTTAAGATGAAGAATGAGCAAATTTCCTGCTTAATTTCCATACACTAGTTGCCATTTTATTCAGATGATGAAGTACCTAGCATAAGTGTTGGGTTTCTGCCAAACATAGGGTTTTGTGCCAAGAACAAAAAATTACATTTTAGTCTCAGCAGTCTCCAATTGCCTTTTCATATGCTTTTTTTTTTTAGATAGCTCCTTCAGAGTTACCCTTGGCCTCTTGGTTAGCTCTCTGACTAATCCCCTCCTTCACCTGATTACTGACATTATGGCTTTATGGCTTTTATTGGGGAAAAACAAATGACATCCCATTTGGATTTTGCCAAAATGCATGTTGGAGACTCTATAAGATATGTGAAGAAAGGTTCTCTGTTCTGAGACCCCGAGAACACCATCCGCATAGTGAAGCATGGTGGTGGTAGCATCGTGGAGAGCATTACCCTTGGTCTTTTGGTTGCTTCTCTTATTAATGTCTTCTCTGACTTGTGTCATGTTCTTTTCCATTTTTAATAATGGATGAATTTATGATGTTAAAAGTTTGGAATACTTTGTCCTTGACTTGTTATAATAGGTCATTTGTTTTCATGATGCTTGTTGTTATGTTCTCTGACAAACTCTGGTACCTTACAGGAATATGTGAATTTATATTGAGATCACGTGATATTTTTATCTTTAATTATGTGACCGTGACACCCACTCAGGACACTTTACTGCCTCACCACCAGAGGGCACTCTCCTACATACTGTATTCCGGAGACTCTTGCTCATTGGTCAGAAGATAAACAATCAGAATGGGTCCAAGCCATTGTTTGTCTTCTGATTACCAACATGTATGCCTGTTTTGGATTTGCCCTTCTAGTGTGGATAGTTTGTGTATTACTGTGAGTTACCTCTGCCTGTTTACCTGGTTATTGTTACTCTGTTCTGGACATATTGTGCTCTCTGTGTTTAACCCTGGCCTATTTACTCATTGTAGAGGTTTCATAATAACAGGGATGAATACTTACCCAACTACAGTTTTTAGGTTTTTCTCTCGATTCAATATTACGGGATATTTTGTGGAGATTCATGACATATCCAACCATCCATCTATTATCTATACCGCTTATCCATCAGAGTCTCAGGGGAAGCTGGAGCCAATCCCAGCTGACTTCGGGCGAGAGGTGGGGTACAACCTGGGCAGGTCGCCAATCTGTTGCAGAGACAAACAACCATTCACACCTATGGGCAATTTAGAGTAGCCGGCTGACCTCATCCGCATGTCTTTGGACTGTAGGAGGAAACCAGAGCACCCGGAGGAAACCCACACAGGCACGGGGAGAACATGCAAACTTCACACAGAAAAGCCCCAGTTGACTGTGAGGTTCAAAATCAGAACCTTCTTGCTGTGAGGCGACAGTGGTAACCACAGCACCATCGTGCCACCTGTAATGACATATATATAATCCCAATTAAGTCCATTTCAGTTCCAGGATGTAACACTACTGTCACTGAAGCATGTTGGATCTGGATGCAAACATGGACTTGATTTATTAACAGTGTTAACACCAAGCAAACACAAAAGCATAAATCATGATCTGGGACAAGGAAATATCATGAAACTAGGTCAAGAGCATGTAACGTGGTTATTTCTAGGTTAGCAAAGTGAGACCAAAAGGCATACCAAACTCAGCCTTATATCCATGAACCAATGATTAAACAAACTAAGAACAAGCATGTCAAGTCTGCTGGCCGTGGTGTGTTCCAAGTAGCATGGTCCAATCAAGCTATAAGGAGCATAGCTTTAGAACACAAACCGGCGCTGACTCTGATGACAAAATGTGGAAAAGATAGTCTTTGAATTTAAGCACAATTTCTTTCCCAAATTCCAACACCACCAATAATGAGAGAATCTATGTAAAATTTTGAACGTACCTGAACCCCCTGCAGGTCCTCATCACCAAGACACTGGTCTGTTCTTTCTCTTTTTCCAGCTCCCCTACAAGACAAAGCAGCTCCACCATAAAAGAATAACCTAGCACTTAGGTCTTGCAGGAAAACCATGACAAATGAGGACGCATATGAGAGAAGTCAGATCAGACAGTTTGCAATGTATTTACGGTAGGTGCTCCTTCCTTTATTCCTCCTGAGCGTCTTACTTTCCCTCTTAACTTGACAAGGTTTGGATGTCCTGAAACAGCATCCTACACAGGACATTAATCATACTGCTTTAATAATGTAAACAGTTATCAGAAATATACTACTTAAAATGTTTTGTACAGCCAGTGTGTAGTATTACATTACAATCCTTCAGGTGTAGTTTTTTTTTTAGACCAAAGATCTGTGATTTTTTTTCTCACACTGCTCATCTACCTCAGCACTGTTGAATTCTTAAATCTGATTGGTCAGAAGATTAATTTCTATAGCAGTAGCTCTGCACTTGTTCTAATACATTAGTGTTTCTACAGGAACATGTATGGAGGAAGCTCCAGATAATCTAACACTAATAATAAAGGGATTCAAATGTGTTGTTATTTAACAAAAAACGTTTAATCATTGAAATGGTGAGTCTCCAGTGTCAGTGCTTTATAACAGTCAGTATTTAATTTTCTACCATGGGAAAGTCTTCAGCTCTGTGCCGAGTTTCCCAAAAGCATCGCAGCACAAAGATCATCGTTAAATGGTAGAACGAGCAGCACAGTGAACGCTCTCTCTCCTAGTTAAGACACTGTGGCAGCAGGAGCGTGGTTGAGCGCCGGTTTGTGAATGGAGGGTGAGGCTAGGGAAGGTAAGTGGAAAAATGATCTCACCTGTGTCTAATTAATGGTGCATGGGTGTGTCTCTTGCAGTGACAGCGCTGGGCTTATAAATAAATAACCCATATCTTCTAAATAACCCATGCACATACACTTTAATATTGTGGGGGGTTTTTTTCCCCCAACTGTATATTCCAGATTTCTGTCTTTTATCAATTTATTTTTCTTTATTCTATTTATATTACTACCTCTGTCTATCTTAAATCATTT
>JAOTRR010000038.1:11560557-11572140 GCA_028570945.1 Gogo arcuatus
GTTAAATAAGATTTGGTTCAGGTGATCACCTAATCAGTACCTCATTAAGTAAAATTTTTTCCAGAGCTGTGTATATATATTTATACACACACACACACACACACACACACACACATATATATATACATATATATATATGAATTAGCAGAAATTATTCACAATCCTCCAAGCATAATCCTCTTAATAAGAATTACAATGTAATAAATGTAAATATTTATGTTTAAAACTTCATGATGCAGCAGGTTATTTCTTTCTGTTTGTGAATATCTTCTCCATTCAGAGCATAACTCTGTTCTACTAATTGTCATATTAGAAAAGTTAGAAATAGTAAATTCCACATTTATACTCTCCGTGTTTAAAACTACTTCACTTTTTGCACTAAAATTTAAACACTTGATTGCAGATCGGTTGCAGAATTTGTCAGATGTGTGGAAACCTTTTTGTTCAGAATGCTGAGATGTCAAATACACATTGAGACCATGTGCTATTCCTACTTCTCCCTCAGTTCATGCAATGGCTTCAATTGACTGAATAAGTATTTCCATTGTTTCTTTATTCACTTTGTCTGAATTACCAGTAAACAGAATGAAAAACAGTGAGGCAAAGAGATTCAATACAGTGCTGCAGAATACTGCATAACGAATAACAAGTAACATATTAAATGCTAGTTTTACGCTGGAACGCTCTGTAAACTCCCCTGTGACAGATTGCATCTGTGTGATCCAGACAACAAATGCAGCATGGTTTCTTTATCAAGCAAACACCATTTGTGTTGCATTTTAAGTGTGAATTCTGTGCAGTAAACAAGATGTACATACTCAGGCTGCCTCATAACAGATGAGAGATGTTTCAGTCAGATAGGCAGTCAGCATGTGTAATCCTTCTTATCTTTCCTAGCTCAGATCCGAATGTGGAATATAGTTAACCTTTTCCCACTCATGTTATGATGATTACCAACCACATATTTGCATGCCAGGTGAATCAGTCTGTCTATATGGTAGCTAAAGAGCTCCTCTTTAGTTTGGACAGAACATAGATGTGTCATCACATGGATCTCATGGATCAGTTATGCACACCTGATGTTTGGCTGTTTATGCTTACTTTCCTGTTTGTTCTAACATGCTTATTTGTTTCCTTTGGCTTCCTGCCACTTCCTTTGCCCCTCCCATATGTGATGACCCCTGCATCACCCCAACGCCGCACAGAGAGTTCAGAAGGCAGCCAAAATCAAGAAAAAGGCGGTGTGTAATCAAGAGCTTGCACACTAAAAGCACACTAATCATTAAGCACTAAGAGAAAAGTTGATCACATCTCCCTTCCTCTCCCTGCATGTCACATGAATCTTCCAGCACCATTTCCATCTTTTTCACCCAGCATCAGTGTGGCATTCATATGCTATCATCTGAGATACAGAAAATATTGAAAACCAGAGAGAAAGCTTGTTAGTTTCACACTAATTCAGTTGTCGTGGGTCCTCACTGAGTTTCATGATATCAGAGATATGAATCACACACAGAACTGATGGCGGCTCGCAAACAGGATTTTAGTTATGAAAATGTTTTCATGTGGCAGAAATGATAATGATTGGTTTGGTTAAGACCAATTAAAACAGACAGGAGGTGGGTGTTTATGTATATTTGAACAGAAAAGTTACTGAAAGAGAAAATGTTTCGACTTTTAAACTTTTTACTGAGTACTGTGAGTAAATTTTAAACGACCATGCACTAAAAAACTAACTATTCTACTACAAGTCAATTTTCCATTCAATTCGATCACATGTAATTAACTAAATTATGCAAGTGTTAAAATTTAATCTAAATCTAATCAGATTTATTTAATTGGGTCTTGTGCTTTTTACATTAAGCATTAGTAATGTTACTTTAAATTAATGTTACTTAGTTTTTATTTGTTTTAAATAAAACTCATTTACAGATTTTCATAATGGTAATGAAGGTCAGGTTTTTAGTGTGTTATTAGAAATCCACTTGTTTTATAACTACAGTGATTTACTTGTGTACAAAATAGATGAGCTGCAGGGAGGCAAAGCTAGTGTGATATGAGAGATTATTTTTACTATACTTATATTGAATAAGTTGGCTAGATGATAATAAAATGTAATAATGTAGGATAATGCAGGTTAATACCAGATGAGATTTGAGAGTACTTTTGCTTGTCATTGGTCACTTAGTGATAATTTAAATAATTAAAGTGTCTCCAAGTTTAAAAGACAAATCCAGTTAATGAGTATTCACAGACATTTCAAATGGGCCCTAATGACCAGATATTTTGTATACTGTTACTGTACTATTCCAGTTGCCTCATCCAAGCCTAATCCAATTACAACCGTTGTATATGAGAGTGATTTTGATTGAAAGGAGTTCTGTGTCTTATGATTTACTGTAGTGGCACTTTGGTCTTCTTCTCACCAACCATTCACTGTGCCAGACCCCCCGCATATCCACAGTCATTTCCTGCTTGGCTGCTTTTACATACATTAGCTATTTCAATTTTTGTTTATTTGTCTTGTTAAGCTCTTTATTCCCTAAGCATGTGCTCAGTGTTTATTAATGTAGGAAATGGCTGTCTGTCTATGCTATGTGTTCAGGTGTATTCTATAATGTGTTCTGTCATTGTTTCAAAAATCCATCCAATGAGTTTTTTATGATTTTGAGTTATTACTGAGAAGCACTGCCATTTCATATTTTACACAAGCATTCTTCATTTCATTTCCTGTCTTATTTGGAATATTAATGGCTCAATTTACTTCAGCTCCATATATGTCCTGGCCCCTGGAAGCCCAGCCTGGGTTAGACCCTGATTTATGAATTAGGCATTTAAAATGCTTTCAATGGAGGCCAAGGAGCATATTATCTCCAGGCCCCAGTGGTCTTTATAAGAGGTTCTGAGGGCTCCAGGGTGCCAGCTGGGAGCATTCTCTAATCTGTACTTTGTCTGTGTTTCTCTACAGAACTCTGAAGGGGACACACAGACGCTAACTGAAGTGGACCTCTTCATTTCCACCCAGAGGATCAAAGTCCTCAACGCTGACACACAGGTATGTGAAATCATGTGGGTTTTTTTTAACTATTAAGTAGAAATCCTTAGTGCATGTAAGTCATTAACATGTGAGACAGATTCATTTATTGAAACATGTTGAAATTCAGCCACAACAATTAATAAGTGCAGCTCAGAAACACACTGTTCAGAGTAAATGGACAAAAGCAAAACAAGAGGTGCTTTTTAGATTATGATTATATGTAAAACTATTATTTTACAAATAACATTAGACACTCTCTAATTGGGCTTCTACTTCTCTGTATGTCCATTTTATTTAGTCTATTTCTTATAGTTTATCATATTGTATTGAATTACTATTACTCATTTATTTATCGTTGTAATTCTCTTACACTTCTGAGCAAACTGCACACAAATATTCCAGTGTACATATCTATTTACAGGGGGATTAGTTCTGAGGGTTAATATAAAGCAGCATCATTTTCACCTGTTGATGGCAGAGCTTTGCTGCAGTCTGTTAAAAAGCCTCTCACATATTGATGTAATCACAGTGCAATCCAGAATGTCTCGTGTTTCATCGGCTGCAGGAGCTTATAATGATGAGAATGCTGCTGAAATGAGAGTGTCTGCATTATAAATGATCTTTGAGTATAAGATACATCTCCTAGGTTTTGTCTAGGAGAGATGAATTGTGTAATTTGTGTAAGTATCACTATTGTAGCAAGCATGTTTGTAACTCTCCCCAATACCTTCCTTTATTATTTTATTATTGTATCTAACAAAAAATCAGTCTGAACTACTTTTTAAATAACAGTATTTTCTCTCAAATATAAATGTCTTAATGATTGACACCCCTAAGATATATTTGAAAATAAAGACAAATAATTTGTCATATGCTTTCAGCTCCCATAAGAAGTTAAAAATCCAGTTAGAAATTCTTGCCAGGAATTGGACTCATGAGCAAACTGTCTCCCAGACAGCGAGGAGGACAGTGGGGGAGGGAAAAAAGTGTCCAAAGACTTTTATAATTGCACAGTTTAATTGATGCTTGTGATTATCAAGTTTGAAAAAAATCTACTATTAAATGCTACTTTCATAACAGCAAGCTGTTTGTCCTTTCTGAGAGCAACCCTCTAAATGCAAAGCCTGAACTTCACCAAGCATCATTAGAACTACATTTGCGATTGTGTGTTGTGGTCAGATGAGGCCTTTTTGTTCATGAACATCATCAGCACGTTTGGCAACAAAAGGAGACTGTATACAAAGAAAAGCACCTGATACCCCACTGTGAAATACGGAGGTGGATCAGTGATGCTTTGAGGCTGTTTTGTGAATGTGGTTTTTGAATTCCTGTAAAGATCGATGGCATCGTGATATTTCAGCCCAAAAGGTGGTTGCCTCTGCCAGGAGGTTCAGCCTTGGCCACAGATAGAGTTTTCAACAAGATGATGACAACAAAATCTCATTCTCTGGATGTGAACCCTACTGAAAACCTGTGGTCTGTATTGAAAAGGGTAGTCCACATGCACAAACCTAAGAATATAAAGGTGCTTAAAATATTCTGCATGAAGGATAAGTGTACCCAAGTACACTTATAAAAATAATATCAAATGGACATATCAGAATTATGACAAGTCTGCATTCACAAGGACAACTCAGTATTCATCAGCAGTATCCTATTGCTGCTGATTTCAGGCTCTAGCTTCCATTAAGAAGAGTTCACATGAGTTTAACTTTTGTTGTACATAATCTGTGTGAGGCTGCAAGTCAATCACGCCAATGTTCAGGACGAAACCTAACAGCAGCTCTGAGTTTACTTCCAGAACTGTACAATACAGCACTAAAAATATATGAAGTCAGCCCTGCATCTGTCAGTGTGTGCACAGGTCTATCATAAAATATCTGCATTTCACCTAAAATCCATTTCCGCCCACAAATACACCTACAATAAGACAACATATGTTAATGTTTTTCCTGATGGGACTAAATATTGCTTGTTAACATAATGTAAAAATTTGTGGTCTCCATGATGCCTTATTGTCTAGAACAGTATGTTAATGTATAGATGTAGAACATATTGTACAATGTATGTATAGTCCAGATGGACTGGTTTGAGTATTTCATAAACTGCTGATCTCCTGGGATTTTCACACACAACAATCTCTAGAGTTTACTCAGAATGGTTCAAAAAACAAAAAACATTGAGTGAGCAACAGTTCTGTGGTTGGAAACGCCTTGGTGATAAGAGAGGTCAGATGAAAATGGCCAGATTGGTTTGAGCTGCCTGGAAGGATATAGTAACTCATATAATCACTCTTTATAACCATGGTGAGCAGAAAAGTATCACAAAACTTCGAACCTTGAGGTGGATGGGTTACAACAGCAGAAGACCACTGTTCTACTCTTGTCATCCAAGAACCTGAATCTGAGGCTGTCATGGCACAGGCTCACCCAAGATGTTTCTTTTTCTTTTTTTTTTTGCACCATGTGTAAACTCTAAAGACTGTTGTGTGTGAAAGTCCCAGGAGATGAGCAGTTTCTGAAATACTATACTGACTGAGCAGAATCGCTCTGTGTGTGTGTGTGTGTGTGTGTGTGTGTGTGTGTGCACATCCATATATGGCTATGATGATTTGCTCATATTGAGGGGTAAGTGTGTCTGTCTGTATATCTCTGTATGGGTGAGTTTGTCTATGTGCTCTCAGTCTAACTGAACAGCAGTGTGTGGGCAGCCTGGCACAGACATTGTGCATTTCTGTATGTACTGCAATGCAGTGTCTCTCCCTGCCTGACACGGCTCTGTTTCCTTCACACACCACACAAGAGAGGAAGAAGGCAGCAAGAGACACTGCAAGTTCCCAGACCTGCCTCCTTCTTTTTCATCAAGCAGTAGTTTAGATTATGTCCTGCACCGTAATTAATTTACATTCCCATGTTCCTTACAGAAGTAATTTGCAGGAATAATACACAGTTAACATTCTGTCACACACAGTGGTGAAGCCATCACTAAAAATGTATTTACACTTGGTTCACCTGATCCCACTGGCTCTACTGAAGCTATGTATTCCTCATGGGGTTCTTTGAGGGTGGAGCTCATTTCTGTGCCAGAAAACAATTTAAGCAGAAGCCAGAAGAAAGCAGCCAGAACAATAGCACAGCAAAACTAAGAATCACAGTTTTACACATCCTATGGTACAAAATAATTCTTTACGGTACCTTCAATAATTTCATAATACAATTCTGTGGTGTGTATTGTAATGTAATCACAATTATCTAGATCCTAATAGCAGTTACATTATTACATTATTTCACTTACATTACAATTTATAGTGGCTAATTGATGAAATGTCTTGATTTAACACTTGCTCGTGTTATTTGTAAGTTGCCCTTTATGTTTGCAGAAGATCTTACCTGCTTCCCAATAATAAGATGTCACAGGTGCTGAATTAAGGCAGGAACTGTTAGGTTGTGTCCCAGTGTCCATTTAATGTAAAGCCAGGCGCCTCATCCCTGAGGGAGCATGAAGAGCAGGGCTAATTAGGGCAGCGATTGTCCTCTCCTGGCCTGCAGCTTAATGTGTGATCAGAATGAAAATGTATGGATCTGCTCTGTACTCTCTTTGGAAAAAGTTAAAGGCTGTGTGTGGCCTGCATGCACACACAAATTAAACCATTTATTGTGTTGACTGAGTAATGATGTTCATCTGAACAGGTGTACAAGATGAAAAGAAAGCGAAATGCTACACCTACATGCTGTCAACTGACCCACATGCACCTTGTTAATCAGGTTAATACACAACAGGTGTTGCCATAATGTATGATTATGAATGCTTTATTGTTTTCTAGAAATTCTCTCAAATCAGAGATGAGCTCAGACTGAGTTTTGTGCTTGTGATGTCTTATGAACATCAACAGTCGTTACTTCTGTTGAAATCTGTTGTAAACATGGGGAATTCTTGCATGATATTTAATGAATAACTCTGTCAGACCAATAGAAGTTTACCTACTGGCATTGTTGTTCTCACTCGAAATAGACTAGCTGGCATGCAAAACAGATCAACCCCTCACCAGTAAACTGGCATCAAAGTATAACATATATGGTGTAATTGGGGTGTTGTGATTTATTAGTAAAATCTGTGGGTAAAACCAGAGGAAATGAAATTATTCTTTGAAATGTAGTTTGAAATGTTATTTAGACATATTCAACATTAATTCCTTGTTATTTGCACAGATGACATTTAATTTCCGATTTTTATACCGACTCACCTTCAAGTACAACAAATTCAGCACTACATAGAGCCTAGGTTACAGATGTCAGATAATAATTAAGGAATAACGCATGACTAGTTGTGGGATTATAGGAAAACAATCAACAGTGGAATGTTGTGATTCAGCCTTGATACTAAGTTGAGAGGAAAATGATTTGAATTTAAATAATTAACAATTAAAGTAAAAGTAAATCATATTAAAAAATTGATTATCGTGGAGATTACCATAGTCAATGCAACAGTGTTGCTTCTTATCAATAACACTGGATGAGATGCCAGGTCATCTCCTAGTGGATAGGAGAATAGCGGTAGAAAAGAGCAATGTTTTCAAATAGGATTCTGCACTGTAAGAAACAATATGTAATTTGAGGTTGAAGTAGGCAGATTTCTGTTCTGACTGTGAGTCCATGTATGGTAGACATGATAGAAGCATTATGTAAGCCTAGTGGGGGAAAAAAAAGCTTGATAAAAATGACACGGAAATAAAATATTATCAGTGTCAGAAAGAGAAGTGACTCTGTCATTATGGCTGTTGTTATTTCTACAGGAGACGATGATGGACAATGCCCTGCGCACTATCTCATACATCGCTGACATTGGAAACATTGTGGTTTTGATGGCACGCAGACGCATGCCACGCTCCGCCTCCCAGGACTGCATTGAGACCACCCCGGGTGTTCCAGAGGCCAAGAAACAGTACAAGATGATCTGCCATGTCTTTGAGTCTGAAGATGTAAGGCTAACAGGAAAAAAATAAATTACACCGATGAAACATTCACTTGATCTCACTTACTGGTAGCACTGACTGAAACTAGTGTAGCATATGAGAGAGTGTGAAAGTGTTTGTGTGTGGTGTTTGATGTGTTGTTTATGCCATCTACACATACCAGCATGCTGTTGTTTGTCATTTTATCATAAGTTTGCATGGTTTCTCCTATATACTGAATATGAAATTAATTGTACATAAATGCAATGGTGAAATCAACATTTTCTGGATTGAAAATCCATAATAGGATTTGTAAATCTGCAACTATGATAACTTATTCCAAAAATTAATCTGAAAATCATTAATTTATTCAGTCAGTCAGTCTTCTTCAGTAACCGCTTAATCCTTTAGGTTCTCCAACTTCTTTCCACCTTCCATAAAAACATGCCAGAAGGTAAACTGCCTATACTAAATTGCCCCTAGGTGTGAATGAGTGTGTGAATATGTGTGATGCCCTGTGATAGACTGGCATCCCATCTAGGATGTAATCCTGCCTCGTGCCCAGTGGTCTGGGATAAGCTCTGAATCCCCTATGACCTTGGACAGAACAAAGGGGTTCTGCAGTTGCTGAGTTGATGGAATTTACAGTGTTCATGCTGTGATTATGAATTACATAGTGGTTAACACAGAAGATTATCCCTTAAGGTTTTTCACTGAAACATCCCCTGTTGTAAAACTTTGAGTGTGGAGCCAAGTGGCAAGCAAGGCTGAAACCAATAATTAACCCAAAATTTACCTAAACCTAGAAAACTTTCATTACCTTTTTCCATTATACTCCCTTTTGCGGACCTGTGAATTAATTGTAGTTAGAGTCAATCGTGCTGCCGTTAGCAGGCAGTTCATGTAGACTACAAATCTACAAGTCAACCATACTCTGAAAACATTTATTTGCACATATGAAGTTTTACACATATGAATGCTTTGCGAAACAATATATCCAGTTGGATGACACATGATTAGGTCATGGTGGTGAAAATGGATGGTAATTTCATGCATTGCCACAATTTGCCAGTATTGTTGCCTGTGCTCCTTGAGATCAATAGCAGGAGGCAATTTTTTTTTTTATTTTTTTTTATTTATTTTTTTTATTACAGATAGCAGTGAACACTGCTTTGAGAATCATAAAATGATAATTCTGGCACTGCCTTCATGTATGAGTACTTTTATCTTAATTTCATAACAGTTTCACAACAGTAATAAGAAATCCAGTCTCAGAAAGTTGTTGTGTAGTTCATAAATCCTGCAGTGTATAATTATGGTGTTCTATCCGGCTCTCTTCTTCAGCACAGCTGCTGCTCATGCTTACTGACTCATTACCCTCTCTAACGTACAGACCAAGTGAAAAAGTTTGAGTGTGCCTGTGTGCTATTAGATGAGTCATTCAGGACGCATCCTGCACTTTCACATTTGCACGAAGTTATTTTTAGTCCCATCAGGGCCTCTGACACTGTTCAGCTGGTTGTGCAATAATTTGCCTGTGTACTGCAGTTCTGCAGGTGCTGAGTCGACCGTTCCTGCACCATCCAGCAGCCTGGTTTTCACGTGTTAATCATATCACATGAGCATGTTTCAATATTATTTTGTATCATAGATCATGCCAAAAAGATCAATAGAAAAACAAGCATAGCAATGAGACAGCATCTGCCGTCATTTATGATTTTCCTTGACATTGATTTTCCTTTGTTAAAGAACTTAATTATCTTTAAAGCTTTTTTGCAAACCTTTGTGTAGGCGTGTCCTCAAAGAGAATAACTGGTTTGTAATTTAGACAGTACACAAGTGGGTAACAATAGTAAGTATCGGTATCAAACCGTTATTGGTCTGAAATGCTGGTAGGTATTGGATCAGATGTGTTATTTTTGACATTTTTTTCCTTTTTTTCTTTTATAATACATGTTGACTGTCTCATCATAGGTCCTGTACATAAACATAGCACATCACATCATGACAGTAATCTTTTGCAAAACAGAAGCTTGAATACAAAGTTATTTTCCAGTGTAAAATTTATACATAAATGCAAATATTATAAATTATAAATATTACAAATATTATACATTTTATAAATCACTCATTCATAAAGCATGTTTACTGGAACACTTCATCTTAAAAAAGCTGAGGGGGTGGGGACGAATGCGTGATATTCCAATATCAATCGAACTCAAAAAATTTGTGTATTAGTGAATAAAATTTTGACTTTTAAATTCACATACAATAGGCTCAGCTACTGTGTGAATACCAATATCAGATCAGTATCGAGTAATGGCCAATCCTCAGATCTGTGTGTATACACAAGGCATACCTGCTTTCAAATGTAAAATCGATGAAAGTGATCCAGGCCAGAGTAATGCCATCAAATCTAAAGCCAGCCAACCCAAATGAGATGTGACACATCTCATCTATTATACTGAGCAGCATTATATAGAGTTGATTGAGGTCTGGCCAGCTCTGGATAAACGTAGCTACATGCTAAACCCATCTGCTGTGTACGAAATGGCTGTTTTTTTATGAGAACAAGTAGATATGTCCTAAAAAAATGAGAAAATGAAAGTCTCTACCATTAAAGACAAAATGTACCATGCAGAATTACACAAACTCCTGTATCTTAATACTTGCTCATTCTGAAAGTCACATGCTGATTTGGCCCAATTTGTTGAGTTTATTCGGCTGTGTTTTTCTTCTCTTATGTCCTCTGTTGTGGTCCAGGCCCAGCTCATAGCCCAGTCCATCGGTCAGGCGTTCAGTGTGGCCTACCAGGAGTTCCTCCGAGCCAACGGCATCAACCCAGAGGACCTGAGCCAGAAGGAGTACAGTGATATCATCAACACACAGGAAATGTACAATGACGACCTCATCCACTTCTCCAACTCAGAGAACTGCAAGGAGGTTAGTGCATATCCCACACTTGACTGTCTCTGAATGCTCCATATTGGAGCTTAGTAATATTACAGGTCTTCCTTCATTTGAGTGTGCTGTAAAGGAAAGGGCTATCAGAGAGAAAGCACTGGCATGCTGCAAGATGGTTAAAGCTTTTATAGACTGGTTTTATTAGTATTCCAGCTTATCCTACTTCATCTAGTTTGAGAGTTTTATATCTATACATTAAATGAGATGATATACTCATACAGTAAGCTGGATCAGCATTATTTAATTCAGTATTATTTATTTAGTCATTATTATAACTAAGGGATTCTGTAAAAGCAGGTACTTGAGCAGGAATAACAAGTCTGGAATGTGGACCTGGGATTAATACTAGCTTCTACACCTCCAGAGAAAAGCTAAGCCTCAGTTGGGTCATCCAAATCCAAACATACTGTAATTTAAGTTGAACCACTATGTCCTTTGGTGTGGTAATTAAAATAAAAGCTAATAAAAGCTTCATCATGTCATTGATGGAGATCCACTAGCCAATGGAAATGACTTATACAACCTCAGTTTAGCCTTATTTTCAAACTGAAACAGACTTATTGCATCAGATTTGTTTCCGTCGCCGCAGGCTTGCTCATCAGGGATTAGTAGGGATTAGTAAATTTATTGG
>JAOTRR010000038.1:11600244-11616371 GCA_028570945.1 Gogo arcuatus
ACACACACACGTGTGTATATATGTGTGTATGTGTGTGTGTATGTATACACACATACATATACACACACATTTTATATATATATATATATATATATATATATATTTTTTTTTTTGTATACACACACCTCTGGAAGGTGAAAATAAAAAAAGTTCAGTGAAATCTTGAGCTTGTCCCTGAAAATAACTGACTGCATTTTGTGTGTTTTAATTTAGCAGTTGTTATTAGTGTTAAACAGTAGAGCTGAACCTGTAATTTCTAAGAAGGAACAAATCCTCACCTCAGTTTCATTGTGTCAGATGTTGCGAAAAGTGAGGTTTTCACTGTTAATAGTACAGGAAATAGCCATTTCCTCTACATTTAGTTTGAAACTGATAACGGCATCTGTTTCACATACTGATATGATGAACATCTCAGCACTAACTCACGTACAAGTGATGATACAATGATTCAATATGATACGATTTAAAGCTGATTTAATGTCATGCCTCCATCCCTGAGACTGACAGTTACAGAATAAATGCCTCCTTCTCTCAGACTGATACACAGAGAAGCACAGATGGAGAAGGGAGAAACACTTTGTCAAATGAGACTCATTTGATAACATTTCTCAATCATAGTACATGTGTAATAAAAAAAGAAGCATGTGCTATCAGACCTTACTGACACAGAAACCCACTGGAATCCGTGTAATAGACATCACAAAGGAGCTTTACAGAAATCAAGCTGGAGGTGGCAATATACCTGAAGAGGTGAGGAAGATAGATACATGAAAAGGAACCAGACTCTACCTCTTCTTTGTGACATCAGATAGTGGGATTATAAATCATTACAGTATACAGATGAAGAAGAATCAAATCAAATGATAATTGTGTTGAAAGGATGTTCAGGAGGAGTAGACTGGGAGTAAGAGTCCTGGGATGAGTATGAGACAGTCTTTATGATTACAGTAGCAGTTCTTGGGTATAAATCTACAGTATCTAAGGTGAGACTTGGGCATATATTGTTTGAGAAGTTATAGTTTTTAGGGTGTCCATGTGGGACCATCAGATCCACAGTATTGGAAATATCGAGGCCAAGTCGAATCATTCAGACTTTTCACCCAGTGACACTGAATGCCAGTACTTTACAAAATATATTGAAATCAGATACTTTAATATATTCTCTATAGCCAGCAAAACCATTTTGCATGCAGTTGACTTGTTTTAGTCACAATACTAGTACGAAAAAAGGTTTAAAACTTTATTACACTATAAATATCTATAGCTCTTCTAACTCTGGGTTTGTCCTAACGTGGCTGTTTAATTTGTGACGTAAAATAATCCAGAATTCAGTGTTTTTCATCAGTTATTTAGTTTAAAAAAGTAATAATAAATAAATAATAAAAGGGCATTAAAACCGTTTTACAGTATAAAAATATTTAATTCAGCATATTCTTTAAGGAGGTTAAAAGATTTGTAATGGAAATTCTAGTTTCTCTGATTTAATTCAGTATCCTAGTAAGAAAACGAGCTTTATTAAAACTTTCACATTGTAAAATACTACATTCATCACACCTTCAGGAAGGCTAATCTGACTTCTGATTGTCTGGAGTGTCTGAAGACATTAGTAAAATCCTCCTAACTACCGTCTGTCATTGCAGTGGGAACAGAAAGAACTTATTCCCTGTTTTGCAGCGGAGCTCCTTGCAGTTCAGCCTTATCTGGAAAGGTCCATCTTCGTGGCTGTCCAAGAGACTCTGTAGAGAGAAAAATAAACAGTTCAGGGGTTATAACAGTTCAATAACCTGGGTGAAAGCCAGCTAGTGTAGTTACTCAAGCAACAACCTGATATGAAAAACCTGCCACAGTCAATATCCATATGTTTAGTAAGCGACTGCTTGTTTAGCTGCTCAAGTGGTTAAAGGGTCAATGGTTCATTTGTAAACTGTTCATCATCTGAAGAGCATCTGGTGATTATCAGATCAAAACAAAACACTGAATCATTCTTAAAAGTGCAAATAACAACAAGCATGTTTATCTTGTGTAACTGCCACATGCAGTTTTATTTCGAACCTGTTAACCATAGAAGCTTCCGCCTCATCGTTGTAAAACACTGCTGCACACGTCGCACCTCTGTGAGGTTTTATTTTTTAAACTTTTTCTTGAGTCTCACTCAATTTAATTTTCTGCTTAAAGGACAAATCCACCACAATTTGCATATCAAATTAGCAATATGTGCATTTTTGATTTTTGAAGTTAAATTTTGGTTTAAACTTCTTTCATCCAGTTTCCTATATTTCCTACAGTTTCCATCTAGGTCTAGTTTCCTACATTATGCACAATGCCATTCTGATTAGTGGGATTTAGCCCTAAGAGGGTGCTGCAGCAGCGCTTTAGTCCTTTAGTCTATCCAGCTCTCTCACCTCTTCATCTGTACACTTTGCTCAAACTGATCAGCTTCCAAAGCTTCAACATTCATGGTAATGCCGCTATTAATACCATCTCTCCCGTCACCTCATAGATCGCTAACTAGCCTAGCTGAGTCTTTGCTGTAACTGAAAAAGTGTCTGGTATATCTGCATTGCATTCTGGATAATGAATATATACTCAGCACTGTACCTGCAACTCTGATAAACAAGCATACTGCAGTTTTTCAGTCAAGTCACCAACACACCATGCCAGACTCAGGTGAAACGATGGATCCTAGAAGACAAATAAGTAAGCAATTGAATGCAGAGGCTGACGTCAAAAGCAGACTCAGTTTTGTTGAAGCCGCAGACCTCATAAAAAGTGCTAAGGTTGAACTCTTCCATGACCTCGTCCACTCTTTTCACAACCTCAAGAAGCTGCGTGTGACCGGTAGAGATTTCCATGCCGAGAAAAGTCCTGCAGAGGATGAGAAGTCACAATGACTGAAACGTATTTTTAATCAGGGTCTGAAATCTGACTCAGCAGCTTCGAGTATAAATGTGTTACAAAGTTTATGTAGCTGTGGGGAAAGTTATTGTGGTTGCGCAAGATACAAACCCACATATTTACAGTGACATCACTGTAGAACTGGATGCGATTTCAAACGGATAATTACATAAAAGTTTTTGAGTAAGACAAACCTCTATTAATTGGTTAGCTGAATCACCCCCCCAAAAAAAGCCAACTGCTTAACTATACACCTGAGTCAAGGTCTGGCTCACTTTGGATAAAACTCCATGTACAAAATAAATACATTCAGGGTATAACGCAATGCCACTATTGTTATCTATATCTATGCTGCGCTCAAAATGTCAATATCTCCATCTGTATTCGGATTTAAACCTGAAGTGGGTGTGGCCTAATCCAGAAAGAGTTTCTTCCTACCACTATTCCCCTGGAAATGCTGAAAAAAAAAAAAAAAAGAAATGTAGAAACGCCAGCACAATGTATGAATCCTGGCTCTGAGAGTTCCTCAACCTCAGCTACTTCACTCCAGTTTGTGCAGTTAATATTTTTGTTTGTACCTGCCCGTGATATTTTCTAATGAATAATTCTATTTCCCAAAATATAAATAAGTTAGTAGCCAAATTTAAACCCCTGTGACCCTGCACTGCATGTTAATTATAATAAAAAAAAAAGTGCGCCTGCAATTCACATCTATATAGAACACATTATCTGTTGATTCCAAATAATACATTCATTTTCAGTTACATTTCTCAAATACATGCAAATATAACAGCCTCAAAAAAGGCAATCAAGCCAGAAAAGAGAACTTACCTTGTTTTTTCTTGATTGGAGTACACCTTCAGTTTATCTGCTAGACAAACAAATCTGCAAAAATCAATGCTTACACTTAATATAGGTCATGAAGCAATTGTCAGATCAAATGGGTTATTTCTGAGAAAAAAAAAAAAAGATACAGACCCCCCGCATTTTGTGAGTGCAGAACGCAGCGACTGAACAAACGGCTGAATCCAGTGGTGTCGCAGGACCACTGTCTTTGAGAGGCTGATGTGAAACTCTTCAACTTGGGTCAAGGTGATGCCATGAGCTGCGGCACAAACCCGTAGCTCATCCAGCAACTCCAGGAACATGTCTTCAGGCTCATCTGAAATGGAAACTGCAGATTCAGGCCAACATTCAGGGCTTTGAGTGTGAAAACAGGTCCTAGTGACCCTCATACAGTCCATGAACCCATTTTTTTCAGAACCTGAAACAGGGATTCGATTTTCATGATTGCTTACTTCACATGTTCCTGTCCTATATACAGTTGTGCTCATAAGTTTACACACCCTACCAGAATTTGTGAAATACTGGTCTTTTTTTTTTGGAATATATGACCGATCATGGAGAAAACGTTTCTTTTATTTAGGGATAGTAGTCAGGTGAAGCCATTTATCATCACATAATTGTGTGCATCCTCTTTTAAATCATGATGATAACTAAAATCACCCAAACGGGCCTGATCAGAAGATTACACACCCTCAAATGTTTGGCCTTAAAATATATACACAAGTCGACACATGCAGGTTTAAATGACTATTAAGACTAATTTTTCATACATATGACTTGTGTGATTGTAATTAGTGTCTGTGTATAAATAGCCAATGAGTTTCTTTGCTCTTGAAAGAACCCTGCACACTTTATCCAGGGCTGTACTGACTTTGCTGAATACTGAGCCAGAGGGAAAGCAAAAGAACGGTCAAAGGACCTGCAAGAAAAGTTGATTGAACTTTATAAATCAGGAAAAGGATATATACACACATATACATATACATACACACACACACACACACACACACACACACACACGATATCCAAACATTTGTAAATGCCAATCAGCAGACTGGGACACTGGCTTAGATCACACAACTTTACATCTGTTCTCATCTGTATGCTTTGAGTCTTACATGGCATATAGACATAAGTAGCCCAGTTGCCTCTCTCGTGTTGGAAAGACCTAAGTCGTCCTCCATGTTGAGAGCTGTCGTCTATGTGCTGCTCCTCTGAGTCTCTGAACATCTCCATCACGGAGGCAGGCAGAGGAAGGCGAGCCACAGAGTCCTGACATGAACCTTTATTTTTCTCTGGAGCTGAAACCCTGGATAAAAGCAAAGTGTTCAGTTTCACTCCGTGAAAAACGCTATTTATGACTTCTTATGCTTTGGCGCACCAAACCTGGTTTCCTGTGACACTTTTCCTTGCGTTTTCCTACCAGCGGGGCTCACATCTTTGCCACTATTATTTCTTCTTTGGCGCTTTCTGTTAGTAGCAATAACTTCATTTTCGTCTTCCGAGCTGCTGCTATAATTAACTAGCATGCTAAAACACAAATACACAATTTCAAAAAGAAAGGTACAAGTTACACGCGTAAATGTAGTTTCACTTACAAAGGAAAACGAAAAAAAATCCCAAATAGCTAGCTTAAAAACATATAGTAATCAACATACGGTTTAAAAAGCATTATTTTATCCTGTATATAGAGCGTTTATATAGGAAGTACAGGGTTATTTAGAATCCATAAAGGAAGGGTGTTGCGCTATCAAGGACTCCCACCTGCAACAATATCGGCTGAAATAGTTCCGGATTTGTGCTACAAGAAATATTCAATAAATCAGATTTTTTTGGAAACAGCGTATAATTAGCAAGTCTGGTCTATTATAATTATCTCAAAAGAAAATGCTTGAATGTTGAGTAGAAAAAAATATTTTAGAAATGCAAACCTCTCTCTACTGCCCTGTACCGTTTCAAGCCAAAGATATCTGGCCACATTTTTTGTGCACATTTGAAATAACAAATAACGAGAACGTGCACATGTACAGCAAATATAAACGTATTTAAACAAACAAACAAACCTTTTTTGTTTGCTTTGTGTGTTTGCGAATAATCTTGTACTTATTTTAAATAAAAACTTAACCAGGTTTCCGGTATGTTCTCGGTATGATGCCAATTATTTATTATTCAGGTTCCTGCTGGGGGGGTTTGGTGGTCAAACGGATGCTTGTGCTGTTGCTGTGAATCTGAAATTAAGTTAAAATTGCGCGTATAGGCGATTTTTCCACACGAGGAGTTTATTTCTGTAGACACGTTGGAAACTCAAGACACAATTTTTAGTTGTTTATAGAGAGACTGTTCTGCGTTCCGCTGTGCTTTTTACAGGCATGTTGGGCTGAGCGGCCTGCGGGGTCCACCGGCCAGGAAAATAAGCGGATCAGTTCTTGGCCTGTAGTCGGTTTCGAGACCGGAGCGTATTTTAACATCTTTTAAAGGAGAAGAATTAAGATAATTCTAACGCCAAGTTGTGTTAGAAGAAACAGAAAGGTATGTAAAACTCTAGTAAAGTGTTTAAACATTTCCTTGAATGAAATAAATTGATATATTCTGAAGGCTATGCTAATAAGTTTAGCATGCTTGCACTCCGGTATCAATGAGCAGGTTTTCCATTTTGCGGACAGCACGTGAGAATGCAAGATGTTCTTATTTATTTATTTATTTTAGCTGGTATTTTGTTTACTTTCTCTTAATGCATTTTACAAACATCTGGTGCAGAAAATAACCAGAATTGGAAAGCTGCTAATGCTAACGAAGGTAAACAAGTGGCGTAAATGTTTTCATTGAACTAGGTAAGTAAAGAAAAGGTGCAGTTTCTTATTTTGCCTGTTGAAAGTGTGCAGTTTCTCATACAGCGTTTAGATTTAATCTCGTATTAAAGGTACAGAAGTTTCATTTCCAGGCAGAACAATGGGAGTTTCTGCGAAGCTGCATCTTCCTACTGTATGACTCCAGAGCTTCCCAACTTTCCTCTTTATTCTCTCAGGGTTTAATTCTTGTAAACACTAATCACTGACTCACTTCCATTACTGATCATGATAAATGATGAGTTTTATTTATAGAGTACTCTTTCATAGCTTATACTGCAAAAAAACAAAAAAGAATGATCAAATACCAATTCAGTACAAAAATTTAAATGGTCAGAGAGTTAGCAACATGTAAACATTTGCTCACATGTTGGGGAAAAAGAACCATATGAAATGAAAAGCCATTCCTATTAACATGCTGAATTAAACAAGGTACAGTATTAATGGTAGGTTCCACATGTTTGGTGTTTGAAATCTGTCTGATTCTTGGAACATACAACAAGCCAGTACTTGATCCTAAAATCCAAAGGGGATCAGAGTCTGCCAGGCATTCAGAGATGTGTATGAAGTTCCAATCAATTCTGAGCTTGAGACATTGTTGGGGCATTATATAGTTTGAAATCTTCACTCTATGATAGCCTAGTCCAGAAAATATCAGTTTCACGTTATTGGTCAACTATTTAAAAGCACACAAGCAAAAATTTACTATGAAATCTGTACAAAAGAGTGTGTTTAGATATACACACTCCCTGAAAAATCAAATGATCAAATCCCTGAATTGTTGTTCTTTCTTAGTAATATATTTTTTGAGAATGCCTTTTACGTAAAATATCTTGCATTTGGCCTCATTTATCAACTTGGATGTGAGCAGATTTATTTGAAAGTCGTTAGTAGACAGTAGGATTTACATAAGAAATTTGATAGTCATGAAAGTCTGTAATTTAAAAAAAAAAAAGATCCTACTCGTGTTGATTGTGTGTAAATGTACGCAAGACAAGACTAACTAATATAAACTTTGATCGGTTTTAAATCATATAACTCACAATGAGTTACTGCACTTTTATATACGGTTTACACTGTCAAGTTTAAACAGCGTAAGTATTTTTAGTTACACATATTTAACGAAACTTTTGTGAAACCCGTTCGTTTCCATATTAACGGCATTAACTAACAAAATATAAAAAGAGAGAAAAAAAGGCAAGATAAATAAGACCAGCTATGAACGCTGCTGTAAAAAAAAAAAAAAAAAAAAAAAAGGACGACGGGTTCAGGTGGTGTGTACAGTTGGTTTTGTTTCCAGCAGCATTTTCATTTAATGCTGTGCAACACTTTGTGAGAGCGAGCACTAAGTGACCGATCTGGTGTGTCTCAAGCTGCAGTGTGCAGTATATTCCCTTGTGTCCTTCCAGCACCTTCTGCTTTTCTAAGGTGACATCGTAGACAGCGTGAGGGATTTCTAGCCAAGAATCGCTGAGACATTTCACTTTGAATAAAAAAAAAAAAACACATTAAATGACAGTTAAACTGTATGATGTGCTTGGTGTTCACGATCACCTTGCTACGTTAGATATGGGTTTTTTTTTCCCCTCAGTTTTCAAGTCATTTTCTTTTCACCTCACTTAATTCATGTCTAATTTACCTTTTCTGTTAAATTGGCTCCAGATTTTGGCCTTTCAGGTTCTGGTACACTGGTAGATAATGCATTTTTTTTTTTGGCATAGATGCAAATCTCAACAACTTTCACTTCTACCTCTGAGAAAGTGTATTTTTGACTTTTGCTCATCATTTCAGCTATGTGAGCTTTGCCTTTTATGGACGTTTGTGGGCGTCACCAAAAGCAAATCAGCTGTGCCGGGGACATGCCTGCACATTTACAGGTGATTGTCATTCATTAATATACAGACACGAGTAGGAAGAAAATCAGCCTTTCTAAAAAAAATTTCCTAAATCCAGCTGAACTTTTTCAGTTTGGCTTATACAAACATTTACACACAACTTTACTAAAAGACTGAGGCCCAGTGTCAGTATAGATCACAGTATTGTTATAAAGTGACTGTAAGGAAATGTGGCATGGAGAGCCCCCCCCCCCAATTTTCATCTAATTCTGGTCAGCGATGCCATGTTCATCTGTGTATTTGATAACCGCTGTGTATGAACATGCTAGCAATGTAACATGTTTACTGCACATCCTCTTTTTGTCTTCCTTCCTTTTTTTCTATCTTAGCTTATTTGTTTGTTGGAAGCATATGGCTGTTAATATACACCACATACTTCCCTCTTTTTTTTCCTTTTCCGGAGAGTCAGCCTGATTTATTTCAGTAAGATGTGTTTATCAAAGCTGAAAGAACGAACAGCGTTTTTCTTCGTCCATTTGTACTTTTCTTTGTCCAGTTGCTGTGTATCGTAATCCACACACACACAAATGTCCCAAAGAGTAGACCAGGCTTTCTGAAGTGCACCTCATGTGACCACACTGAGTAAGGAACATGATTGGTTAAAAAACAGAGATGGCAAAAGACAGAAATACAGTTTACTCAGTATTTTGAAAAAGTAACTGTCCAATTATACATACCGTAACACTTCAATTACTATTATATAATACTACATAATATCCTGGTGATTCTCACCACCCCTGGCAGTGGAATAGTGCATAAAAACTATTAATCTTTTTTGGGTTATTAATGAGCATCATACAGTACACTTCTCTATAAAGGTGCAGGTCGTACAATCATGGCACCTTTGTAGGTTAATTGTAGTTTAACAGCTTATAGAGGGTATGATTTATGCAATTTCAGTAAATTTCTATGGACTTTACGTTTCACTCTCACATGCGAGTGGGAGAAAAGAGCTGCAGAAATGCATCTGATGTGAATTGGTCATAAGATACATGCAGCTCAAAGTAATGCAAAAACACTTTCCTTTCTGAAAGTGTTCATACACTGGCTGCAGAATAGTTTGTCTTTAATTTAATTTTGTCTGTTAAGTGTATAGATAATTCAGTCATAGCTGAGGGGGAAAAAAGGTGCTGAAAAGAAACATCACCTACATTAAATATGGGATATTAAAATGACACTGCACCAATATACAGCACCTGCGAGTGTAAGTGTTATACGAAAGTGGACATGCAATCAAGACAGGCTACAAATGGAGCAGAAAAACTCCTTACATTGATCTGAAAGATGTATTTTGTCAGATTTTGTTTCCTAAGAGTAAGAGTTTTGTCTTTCTTTTCTTTCATGTTAATATGTTACCATTACAGTTACATTCTCAGGTCTTCCTTGATTTATGTGAAACTTTAGCTCCACACATTTCATAAATTAACTTGCTTTTGTCCAGATTGAAGAGAACGACAGCAATGTGGAATTTTATTCTTAAGATACAGGACAGATTTTTTTTAAGTATTGATCAGGACAAAGTTGAAATAAGGACTGTCATAGGAAATATTAGACATGTTCATCTTAAACTTGGCAAGGGTTGACAAATAGATAAAAATAGTTAAAAAGAGTTGTTTATAAATGTTACCTATTAAGTGTGTTATTGTTTACCACAAATGATTCATTAACTGACTTCCTCTTTGCAGGAGTGAGCAGATCGGAGGGAATCCGGTGGAACTGGTGTGCCTCTTCTTTCATCTTCCATATCTTGTTTTTCACGTTGGAAGGATGCCCCCACACGCACTGGTCTGAGCACATTTTGGAGCCAACGAGTGCTCCTGGAGACTTGAGGTGTAATACATCTCCCATTTCTCACCCGTGGAGGTCCTACTGAGCCGTCAAAATAAGTTCCTCACTGCCCCCCCACTTGTCGCATCGCGGCCAGTCCAGCAACCCCTTCCCCCTGGATTCACACGCCAAGCGGTCCCACTACGGCACCAAGCTGAATCCGTATACGCGGGCGCGGATGACGGAGGCATGGCAACAGCATCCTGTTGCCCCGCCTCCTGTCGTCCACACCATCCCGCCGGGGTCAGAGAACGCGCTCGGATGCGCCGTGTACGGCATCGTACTACAGCCAGACACTCTGCAGTCGCAACAGCAGCAGCAGCATCACAACCAGCAGCACAGCCAGCAGCAGCAACACCCAGCTCAGGCGCAGCAGCCTTCACTGCAGGTGGGGAGCGAAGGAGGCCACAAATGTGGTGCGTGTGGCCATGACATCTCACATCTGGCCAATCCACACGAGCACCAGTGCATGGTAAGCCAGGACCGCTCGTTCCAGTGCACACAGTGCCTGAAGATCTTTCACCAAGCCACAGATCTCTTGGAGCACCAGTGTGTGCAGGTGGAGCAGAAGCCGTTTGTGTGTGGTGTGTGCAAGATGGGCTTCTCGTTGCTCACGTCGCTGGCACAGCACCACAATGCACACAACAGTGGAAACCCCATGAAGTGCTCAATCTGCGAGAAGACCTACCGGCCCGGATCTTCAGGAAACGCCACACCGACCTCGTCAGGCAGCACCAATCCAGCTCAGCCTTCCAGCGATGGCGCATCAGCGAGCAGCAGTGCGGCGGTCGGTACTTCTGGACAGCCCACCTTTGAGTCCTCAGCTCCTTACAGGCCCTACAAGTGCTCTGTGTGCTCAAAGGGTTTCCGGCATCTGTCAGAACTGACACGACACGAGCGCGTGCACACGGGCGAGAAGCCATTCAAGTGTGAGACGTGCGACAAGAGCTTCAGCCAGCAGTCACACCTGCAACACCACCAGCGCACGCACAGTTCGGAGCGACCGTTTAAGTGCGCTGTGTGTGAAAAGAGTTTCAAGCACCGCTCACACCTGGTGCGACACATGTACGCGCACTCGGGCGAGCACCTGTTCAAGTGCAACGTGTGCGAGCTGCACTTTAAGGAGTCATCCGAGCTGCTGCACCACCAGTGTCAGCCACAGGGTGCGCGGCCATTCCGCTGCGCCACGTGCGGCAAGGGCTTCAAGCGGCCGTCTGACCTGCGCCAGCACGAGCGCACACACTCTGAGGAGCGGCCATATCACTGTGACGACTGCCAGATGAGCTTCAAGCAGCAGTATGCGCTTGTTCGTCACCGCCGCACACACACGGCCTCCGGAGACCGACCTTTCAAGTGCAACCTGTGTGACAAGGGCTTCCTGCAACCGTCACACCTGCTTTACCACCAGCACGTGCACGGCATGGACAACCTGTTCAAGTGTGCCTCATGCGGCAAGGGTTTCAGCCAGTCAGGCGAGCTGCTACGGCACAAGTGCGGCGAGAGTTCAAACACGCCCACCAACCCGGACAAGCCGTACAAGTGTGATGTCTGCGGTAAGGCCTACAAGAAAGCAGCAACGCTGCAGCGCCACCAAACCACACACTGCAACGAGAAGCCTCTAAAGTGCTCGCTGTGTGACCGCCGCTTCCTCTCCTCGTCCGAGTTCGTGCAGCACCGCTGCGACCCGTCGCGAGAGAAGCCGCTCAAGTGCCCAGACTGCGAGAAGCGCTTCAAATACTCGTCCGAGATGAACCGCCACCGACGTGTCCACACTGGCGAGAAGCCGTACAAATGCGCCAGCTGTGATAAGGGCTTCAAGCAGCGTGAACACCTTGCCAAGCATCAAAGTGTACACTCCAGGGATGCGCAGTTCAAGTGCGTGTGGTGCGGAGAACGCTTTGCCGATCTCGGCTTGCTCCAGGAGCACACGGTCCAACACACTGCCGAAGGAGGGGGATACCCAGTTTCGTCTCTTATTCAGTAAACCATGTGTTGTTTTATCTTGTTTTATCTTTAGATAGCTCCAAATACTAAGCAAGTGGTATAATCACTTCATTACCTAAATATACATTATTACTTAATTATTCCGTTGTATACCATTTCATCTTGGACAAGCAATAGGTGCTGAATATTAGAAGCATCGTTCTCTTTCTAGCCTTGATTAAAGCTCCATTTTGTTACAATTCAAGGGAAAACAATGAAGGACAAAAACTTTCCAAGGTGAGCAAACAGAGAGAGGGGTTTAGGAGCTGTTTCATAGCTGTAAGAGATGAAGAAACGGCTCACTTCTGGAGTCTTTATGCCAGTCTTTCAGTTTGGTATCCAGTTCGATCATGCTTTTATGTCAGAACTCTGGACTTTATATGAAAAAGAAAAGTAAAAAAAAAAAAAAGAAAGTTGACAGTAGGTAGTGCATTTTAGATGTAGTTTGTGTGCTTCCTTTGAGTTTCATTTGCAGCTACAGATTCTTTTCTACCAATCAAGAATGAATTGAGGGGAAATTGGTCAGTCGCTAGCCATGTCCTGAACAGAAGAATACTGTATATATGTCCTCACATCACTGTTTCAAACTGTACTGCCTGCTTTTAGACACCTCAGCTAGACATAGCTGATCAGATGTTCTGAACCAGATGGGGGTTAGCCTATATTGTGCTATTATGAACTATTCATGCTGTCTGTAAGTGTGTCGTCGTATATATGTGCCCTTCGATGTGGCAGAAATTGTATGTACCAAAAAAAAAAAAAAACTAAGTACTGTATGACACCCCAGAAGGGCATGTTGTTAACCAGGTAGTCCATCACCGTCTCTGCATTTCACTGCAATATACTATATAGAAATATATACGTCACTCATGTATACATACAGTTCATATTCCTACAAGTGTGACTGTCTTGAAGCAGCTTTGTGTTACTCTAAGTACATGGGTTAATATGTATGCGTCATGTTTTGTAGTCCTGTCTTTAGTCTTTCTTAAAAACTTTTATAGGTTTTTTTTATGATGTGGAACTCTCTCAAATTGTCCATTTTTCTTTCTTTTTTTATTTTGCTTTGTAGATTCCTAGGCATTTGATGGTGATGGTGGTGGTGATGGTGATGGTGTGTCATACGAGAGGGGTTTCGTGCACCTTGTTGATTTGTGTTTGCTTCCTCACGTAGATGAGGAGTCCGGTTTTTCCCCTCCTTCAGAGCCAGCTTTGAGAAGTGGTCGAATTCCCAACCTCCCTTAGTGGCAGCCAGACTTTGAATATAATTTGTACAGTAGCATGTGTGAGATTTCTACATCCTGTATAGATTTATTATTTCCTGTTTACTTGCCTGCATTTATACTGTAAAATGACGCCCCATGTCGTCTATTGTTTTCGGTATAAGAACTAATCCCCTCCCCATGATGTAAGAAGGGAAAATGTGCTTAGAGCCTATGAAGGTTGATGCGATTGCTGTTACCCCCCCATGTTTGTTGTTTAGTGTCACTTATGTTACATTAACAAGTCATATTCTTTCGCACCCTTTGCCTTGAGCAAATGTGGACATGAGTGCAAAATAAATGTACGCAAATCTCTATGGCCCTAATTTTGAACTCCAAAGTGACGGTGGGAGTTTTGCACAAGCGAGGTTGTGTTGCGCTCTTGGTTTCCCTCCATTTTCATGTGGGTGTGATTGATGAGCAGGCCTCTGAGGGTGTGCAGTATTATAATTAACGCGTGCTGTGTGGAGCTCTAGATACACATGATCTTAAAAGCATGAGCGATTCAGGGTGTATCCATAGCCTCTGTTTATAGTGTGGTCATTATTTTATTTTTTTAAAACGCATACACGTTCTTAAACATTTGTTTCCAGAGGTGTCCCCCCGGCATTAAAATTTAACTCAAAGGGCAGTCAAGATTTGAGGGAAAAAAAATGTATGCCTTTTCTTGTTTTTCACATTTGCATTGTATATTCATTTTTTTTTTTTAAATTAATATTGTTTAAAATTTCTATATAAATATATATACTTCTTGGGAGGGGCAGGGCCACAGAGGAAGGGATGCTGGGTAATGAAGTCGAAGGGGATGTTCTGGGCTGAGGTAATGCATTTTTGAGCGTGCTCGCCTTCCTCTGCGGTCCTGCGCTCTGCCTCGTGCATGCCTGCTGTGTTAGTTCCTGTAACCTGTTTTAAAAATGTTTGTGTGCCACAGCACACTAACTCCTCTTTAGCTTTTTCAAATTGTAGATTGTGGATGAGTTAGTAAGAAAAATTTCATGTGGAGATGGATGTGACATTTATGCTAAATATCTGTATGTAGCATTTAATATACACAGCACTAACTAATAAACTTTCATTAATAACGTGCCGTTTGGATTTTTAATGCATTTTATTTGAGCCGTGTTTAAGGAGATTTGGTGCATGTGCTGTAAGTCTATTTCAAAAAGAATAACAGTGAAGCAATGATTTAAAAGAAAGGTTTCAGTGGATTTATGGTCATCATGGACTAATGGTCATTGCTCTTACTGCAGCCTGACGATTCTTCTGGACTGTTTTTTTTACTCCTTGACACCATCTGCAGATTGTACAAAGACAAAGTTGTGTAATTTTTTTTCTGTACTGAAGTTAATAAGACAAACAACGTAGCTTGTCATGTCGCTGAGAAACGGGAAAGCACAAGTACTTCATCCTTAAGACTTTCCAGTGTAGGAAAACAATTTATGCCTTTTTTTTTTTTTCTGGGCTCACCTTAGCAATCCTCTCCTTGCGCTCCACAGCCTTGACAGTCTGTCTGAGTCGATCATTTGTGGCCTTTGCCTCGACGTATTTCATGACATCAGGGACGCGGAAATTAGCCAACTGGGCTTTCAGCTTTTTGTTCAGAGCCTCAGCCTGAGCTCGCTCCTGCATACAAGGTACACAGAGAGAGACGTATACCCAGGAACATGGATACTGTGAGAAAGAGGAATGCTTTCTTTAAATAATGTCTGAAAAGACATTCAGCCCTCATTTCCAAAAGTTAAAGTAAAAGCCTTTGGTAATTAAATATTAAACAAATCACATTTTTACACACTGTTTTGGTTATTCAGTGGTGTGTGTGTGTGTGTGTGTGTATACACAGTGGCTAGTGTTTTCGTCTCACAGCTCCAGGGTTTTCCAGTTTGCTCCTGAGCTCAGGCTACTGTCTGTTACCCCTCTTCTGCCAACAGGGAACAGGATCTGGTTCATGCACCAAATTTTGAACTGTTCGGAGCATTTCGACCAAAAATCAATTAGTTTGGAATCTGAAAATTTGGTTCCCACCTGGAACCAAAATATAGCTGTTTTTTCCAGTGCGAACCATGATGACATCACTGGGCGTGTCATTAGTTTGGAGAGGAAGCGACACGCAAAAATGGAGAACGCAATGGAAAAAGATACATCTTTAGAAAAAACGAAATGAAAAAAATCTGCAATAACAGAACAAAAGCTCGCAGGTAATCAATGTGCTCAGAATACAGATATGGATATTTTTGAGCACTTAACAGTTGCAGACACAGATAGTGACACTGTATTATACCTCAGATAGATAGATACAGTGCCTTCCATGATTATTGCCCCCCCCCCTTGTAAAGATTAGTAAAAATGGATTAGAAGTAAATCCACCTTTTGGTGAAGTCGCTTCATCTCACTGAAAAAATGAGAAAAATCCGACCTTTAATTAAAACAAATTTATTCAGAGAAAAACAAATCCCTCATCAAGAAATAATTACTTTCAACAAAAACACGTGCCACTATTATTGGCACCCCTGGAACTTACAGTGAACACAATGTAACTGAAGCATGTTTCCCATTTAAATTGTACATGTTTGAGT
>JAOTRR010000038.1:11620610-11632565 GCA_028570945.1 Gogo arcuatus
CTAACCCTTTTTACTAATCTTTACAAGGGGTGCCAATAATTGTGGAGGGCACTGTGTGTGTGATGGCCAATATAGTGTAAATATTTTCACTTCACATTTAGTGAATGACCATAACTGTGGAAAAATGCACATACTGATATTACTCGAACACTGGGATTATTGTGAAGATTTTGCAACGTGAAATAATAGGAGTGAGGCGTGTACATACGCAGCTAATCAGTTTCCCTGCCTAAAGGTTATTTCAGGGCTGCACTTAAGTGTCAAGGTTTAGTGGTGAATCGGTGAGTTGAAAGCATCCTGACCTTCTCAACCTTCTGCTGTTGCTCTCTGATCTTCGACAGCTTTTCCTCATGTGAAGCAAGTTTTCTGCTCAGCGACTCGGATTCCTGCATTTCCCTCTTGAGTCGCTCCTGCAACCGAGAAACACCATGACACAGCAACACAGGCTACTCCAAATTCCCAGCGTGGTGTTTTTATACAGCAGTGGTGGACACTGTTTTGCAGCTGGAACCATTTTAGAAAATGTGTGAGAAACATACGACTCAATATCATGCTTTTGTACATTTAGGCTTCTGTTTATGAGTTCATGTTTTGAGAAAGAATGGCATTAAATCTCTTTTAGCATTGTGGCACCAGTGCAAAGGATCAGGGTTTTTTTTTTTTTTAAATTGACCTGTTAAGAAGATTTTCCTCGGATTTTTATTGGTGCATTTGCTCTTTCTACTCCTCATGTACAATATTTTAAGTAATGTTGCATTTATGTCATTGTCTCTAACAGTTTATATCACAGCTCTACTGAAGGTTAGAAGGTGTTGATTAATATCCTGTAACAGCAGCTCTGACAGTTGTGCCAGCTGTAAAATCAAATCACAGGTTAATATTAATGCACTCATCCTAATGTGTTATTGTTTCTGTAGTAACAACTCAATCACAGCAACTCTAGCAAGGACTTAGAAATGTTTATTTAACATTTATGGAAGGGGTCTCCAGTAACAGCACTTTGTAACGTGTGTCTTCAGGACAGGGGACTTTATGCTTAACTGTCTGTTTGGTTTTGTTTTGTTTTTTAGTTTCATTACCTTCAAAATGGAGAAAAATGAGAAGTTGGTGAGGGAAACTGTTTATAGGCACTAACTTGTTTCATGGATTTCTGCAACATTACATAATTATACATGGATAAAAAGCATGATGTCATTCACTAATAAATTAAAACACTCCTGATCCTAAAACACTATTTCCCAACCCTGGTCCTGGAGAACCCCATGTCCTGCAAATGTCAGTGTTTTCCCTGCTTCACCTCATGAAGGGCTGATCAGCTGAATTAGATGTGTAAGAAACAGAGAAATCACTTAAATGTGTAGGACACAGGGTTCTCCAAGATCAGGGCTGGATCCATGTGCTAAGCATATCTTTTCAACCAAAGGAGGTAAATAGAGCAGGGATCCTCCAGGGAAATAGTACACTGTATAATATGAAATCTTGGATGGAGCCTGTGTTCTGGATCTGTACCTTGTAAACGTTTAGGCCTTGCTGGCTCTTTCGAACCAACATTCTTTCACACAGCAGTTGCTTTTGCATGTTTTGCAGAAGCTCCCGGGACTGGATGTTCTTTTGCTTCAGGTGCTCCAAGTCGATCCTGCACAGCGTCTCTTGCATCTGTTCCTTCTGATGCACCATGCGCTGCTGCTTCTGGTTCTGCAGCCGCAAAAATGCAATTCTTCTAAGCATTCTCTCTGTCAGAGCTTTCTGCAGGAGCAAACAGTCAGACATTGGGGAACAGGCCAGGTGAATTATATGGACTAGGAACGAATCCCTCACACAGGTATCCTTGTTAAGCTGTGATATCATTTTGAAAAGTGCTATTATTATTATTATTGAGTTATTTCATTTCTGGTAAAGTTCTGCTTTCAGGAGCTCCTTAGGAGGTCGTACCTCAGTAGTAGAATGACCCTTGCCATAATGAAAAAAAAGGGAAGTTATCACGTTTAATATGTCTGCCTCATAACTTTACAGCGTTCAGCTACTTGCTGAGGTTTGGTTCATTTTTCCATATTACAGTAAGTCACAGTGTATCCTGACGTAACTGAACAACTGACTGTGGTTCCAGGCACAGAAGACTTGAAGACTTACTTTTGGAAGTAATGGAAGTTTTTAAAGCCAATATATTAACACACAAATTACACAAAATATAGGGCTGCTGCTGCAGATATTCTTTTATTCTTTGTGTTTTGAATGTTGGCAGGTCGAGGCATACGAGTGGATCGAAGGTTTCGAGGTACAAATAGGATTTAATTGTTGCCAGTAGCTTGGAGAGACCGAAGAAAAGTCTGGTTGCAGCTTCCAATAAACTAACGATACATTAGACCAGCAAGGAGCACGTTAAAGCAGTCAAGTCTCGAGTGCCAAGTCTTGAATTTAAAATTGTTACTGATTCAACGTTAATGTTTTTCAAAATTGTTTTTCCCGTATCAATTATAAATGTCCAGAACTGCTAATTAGCTCCATCCAGTGGTGGCTCATCGTAGATTCAGGTGTGGCAAATTCCCTCCATATACTAGTACAGTATGTGTCACTGCAGCCTGCGAGATTGGATGTGTGCGGAGAGAGATGTCACGCACTGACCATATATGGGGGCTATGACGTACAAGGGTTATGGCTAGAGTTATGGTTAGGGTGTATCCTGTAGTTGTCCTTACATGGTTTGATGTGGGCGGAGTTGGACATCCAATCCCGCAGGCTGCAGCCAGAGGCCTTTCAAGAAATGTTCATTTCTAATTGTTCACATTATAACGAAGATGCTCTTTTGGGTGACCGGTGATTTTTTAAAATGTTGCTATAAAATTCCCCTTTCGTTTTCATTAAATTGAGCATGACAACTGACGGAATAAATTATATTGTTCATTTAATAAACCATCGTTAGGATACATTCACATGAACAGCGCCACTGGTGCAGAAATCACATATCAGATCCAGGTATTCCTTAAAATGTAAAACTATTCACGCATTCTAGCATAAGGAAACACATGTCATGTTTGTCATCGGAGATTCCAGCCACCGAGGGTGATGTTCTGACGTCATGAAGGCATGTTCTAGCTCGTGCAGTAGCTGGAGAGCAACTGCAGCGCCTGACTCAGAAAACTCCAGCTGCCTTGCTCCCACGAGGTTTTAACGTCATATGACACGGTGATGTTCCGCAGCGCCGGTGAAAGTCAGACATAATTTCATAAAAGTCCATCACGTTAAGTCAAGTCAATGGACTTCTAGGTCAGTTCGACAACATGGCAACAGGGCTATAGGGGAGGCTAAACGCATATAAACGGCATTTATGCACTTCCTACATTTGTGAAGTAGCATGTACGCACCTCAAAATAGAGTTTATGCAATTTTAAAATTTGCTAGCATTAGAGTTTCCTATTGTTTTACCAGCGCAAGCTGTAGTATATTCAAAATTGTGCTGCATTATCAGTATTTACAGTATCTAGACTATGTGACCAATCACATCGTCTCTTGCTCGAGTGTATGCACGTGATGTCACCGTATCTGGAATTCACTGTGGTTACACCTGTAGCTGCCTGATTTTAGGCGTGTTCGAAACAATAGGTTGCTGCCTTGTTGCCACGCTGCCGTAATAAACAGGCGTCTCATAAGGCAGGACTTTCGACTGAAGGCATCTTCTAAGAACACTCATTTCGAACCACCTTTTAGGATAGCATTTACAGTAACGTGTGACATCGGAATACCGTGAAGTCAGCACGCCGGAACTACATTTGTTAATTTCGAGGAAGCTAGCAAATGTTAGCTAGTTGGCTAACTGATGCCTCAAAAATCATATCAAACAAATTTAGTTGGTTACAATCACTGGGTTATAAGATAGTGCAATGTTTATTTCTCAGTAACTTTTCAAAAATCTAAGCCCCTAAAAAATTACATTTGTATATGAATTTGCTTTTCAGCGAAGTTTCGTCCGCCATTTTATTTATTCCATTGCTTGAGTGATACTGCTTCAGATACTGCGCATGCATATTACAGACCAGACGTCCGAACTTTTGGTACTTCCAGGAAGATCGGGCAGCGACGGTCACAAACTGCTGCTGGCTACATCCCATTTATTTTGCTCACAATTTAACAGAATTACCACAAAGCTGGAAAATTAAGTTTAATCATGTTTACTGTTTGCATCAAATTATATTTTATCCAGATGAACTTAAGACAGCTGGAGTCAAACCTGCCTTCAATAAACATTAGCAATTATAGTAATAGAAGAGGTGTGGACAAATATTACAAATATTTCATATCTACACAGGCTTCCTGAATGATCGTAGGAGTTGTGCTGAATATTTGGAGTTTCTACAATAACAATACAATCTGTGTTGAATAGTATTGCTTATCACATTTGAATTCTCGAACGCGATTGGTCAGAAGGTGTTAATTTGTTTAACAACAGCTCTGACAATATATAAGGCAATATAATTGAAACTGCACTCGTTCTAATAAAATATCTTTCTATACTAACAATTTATTCACAGGAACCTGTATGGCAAACATGCCACATAATCTAAAGCTAATAATAAACTGATTTATCTAAATGTGTTGATATTTAACAAAGAAACACGTAGAATTGTTGATGTAGTTAAGTTTTTTGTTAAGAGATGCGTATTTAACATGTATGCGTACGTAACAGTCAGTACGTTTTCTACCACAGGAAAGTCTTCAGGACAAAGGAATTTGCACTTTCAATGAAAATAATCCACTTCATGGTGCTAACAGTACTTCCACTTCGGATTATTTTCCTATAACAAGTACAACTTATTACCAGCACATGCCTACCCAGGCCTCACACAACCCTCAGCTTACCTTTGCTTTTATTTTACGCTCAATGTACCCGATGACCTTCTGTGCCCTCTGTGCCAAAACCGGTGTTGTCTGGTGAGTTTTAGCAACAAACTGTTCAAAGTCGTGCCTCTCCCTCTTAATTTCTGCCAGCCGCTTGTCAGAATCCTTTATAGCAGCCTGACGGGAAGAGAAGCCATTAGGGCAGTAGTTATTACTTCTGGGTTTGGGGACAAACAGTTCTGTACTATTACACTTCCCAAATAAATCAAACAACAAAGGGTTTGAGCAGTCATTAATGATTAATGAATAATTATTTAAGTAATTATTTCAGTGAAGAGTGTGAGGGAAAGGAATACACAAAACTGTGCCAAAACACAGAGGGCCTCCCATATAAAGTTAGAATTATGCCTTTAAAAATGTGCATTTAAATGCAAAAAAAAAAAAGAAGTGTCAAATGTTATTATTTTGAATTTTTAGCATATCATCTAAAATAGAATATTCGTGGTTAAAATCGGAAACAGAATTTTCATGCATAAGGGTGTACAACTGAATGTTAGACATTCAGTATGAATTACATTTCTAAAAAGGATTCGGTCTCTCCCAATTTTTAGATTCACTTTCAAAATAATATCCCAAAAGCAGTCGAACACAGAACGCTGGATGTTATTTTTGATCACGAATCAAAAAATGTGATTTAATACATAATTTTGAATTTCAAACGTTCAATCCTACAACCTAAAGGATGAAATTCAGTTTCAGATTGCTCTTTTGCAAACCACAAAATTCAAGTTCAGTTCAAAATTCAATTTCAGACTTTGATACAAATTCAGATTAACAGCATTCACATTCAGATTTTTTTTTTGCATTTAAATTTCATGTTTCTAACGGCATGATTCTAACTCCAATACTCTAAGAACCTCTTCACTAAATCCCAGATTTAGTGTACTATGATGAAAAAAAAAAAGTTCCTCTAAATTGTACTGAATTAAATTGCAGTCTGTATCTTTCATACTTTGTCATTCATCATATATTGAGACACACATTTTGGAAGGAGATACACCCCCCCCTAATGCGTCACAAAATCCCAAATATGTACACTACACCCCATTTGTGTTATAGCTTGCTCTTGCTGTATATCTCGAAATCTCACAATAAAGTGTTGTCTTTGATGAGTTGAAGGACTAAAAGCTGTACACACGAGGACTTTTGTAGCTTATGATGGGGTTTGATGTATTCAGGATTGAATCTGTAGCTGCACCATTTGTACCAGGTGAAGTAAATACAATTCGCTGATTAAATTATCACCTCATAATGCTTGTAGTTTCTTGATAAACTTTTGCTTAAGTTCTCCTGCTCTTTCTGCATCTCTTCCAGCTCGCACACTGCTATGTAATACTTCTGTTCCAGTTTCAGGAGATTCGGTGGTTCCTGAGATGTTCCGCTGCTTTCAGATTTCCCTCCGTGCCCCTTACAAACACAGAAAAATTTTTTTGTTTGGAATTAGCCACTTTTCATGATTTACCTGCAAAATAATTGTGCTATGTAATATGTTCAGCTTTTGTATCTCCACAGAAATTAAATATTTATGTTCAATCATTAATATTATGAGCCATCATAATATATTCACCGCTTCCTTCTCCATCTGGGGAACAAGCTGCGAGGCCAGACTGAGAGAATCCAGTCGACTGAGGAAGCTCTCAAACATTTCGCTCTCTGTCTGAAGAACTGCATTTGAGCGTCTGGTAGATCACAAGTTACACAGAGGTTCAGAGACACAAATAAAGACAAAGAGGTGGCAGAAAATGGAAAGGTAGAGATAAGATGTTGGAAGACTCTCTTTGTCCTGCAGCTTCTGTCCTTTTTGGAACCTTTTCCAAGAGATTCAAGAGCAATTTGGGACATTCTTTAAGAAGAACATCTACCATAAAAGACTTACTGACTGTTACAAACTGTTAAATAAACGTCTCCTTACAGAAAAATATCAATGATTATACATTTTTCTTTGTTAACCAATTTTGTGTTCTTAGTCTGCTTATTATTAGTATTAGATTATGAGAGTCTGCCACACAAGTCCCTGTGAATTAGTGTTTACTAATGTATTAAAAAGGAGTGCATTAGTATAAACCTGTAATTGTCGTTACAGAAAATTAGGAATAACTGCACTTTAACAACCGTACTCCGCCATATTTGTTGACGAGATCTCGCGAGAGTATCGTTCTTATATAAGGAGAGCGCGGGAGAAAACCACAAAATCGCATTAAATGGCTTCAAGTCGCCAAAATAACCACAAAAAAACGCTTCTTCGTGATTTTTTATGTTAATACCGAACTCTACCCATAACCCACACCCGCATGCGCAAAGTAGTTTCCGGTGTTACTGTCGCTAAAGTGCAAAATTAATCAACACCTTCTGACCAATCAGATTCAAGAACAATTCAACAGCGCGCGTGGTAGTGCGTGTGGACGTTTTAAAAATAAGAAGAATTTGTAAGATTATTTTAGAGCGTCTTCATAAAAAATATTGTTGTTTGTTTCTTTCCAATTTCTTACCTTAATTCTTCCACCTGTTGTTTTAAAGTTGCTTCTGTAACAGTTTCTTTGCTTTCCGCCATGGTTGCTAACGTAAACGCTGCGGTCGCTATGGCCTGTTTGGAAAAACAAACCCGGAAGATGCCGCGGTTGCTACTGAGGATGTGCGATACGTCAACGCGTCCGACATATTGCTAGGGGACAGATTCAATTGTAAGAATGCAAGTCTATGGTTATAGGCGTTTCTATCCTGCTAAAATCAGCTTTGAATCGGTTTATGTTCAACCAGTTTTTAGATTATTACATTTCTCACAGATCAGTGAGCCTTGGGCACCCTTGACCCTGTCACCAGTTGTCCTTCCTTGGACCACTTTTGGTAGGTACCTTGAAAACACATAACTAATAAATGTGCATGTTTCCAGATGAATAGTTCTGTATTTAGGCCTAATTGAAGTAATTCTGACCTGCTTGACTACTTTTGTACTATTCACAATATTTTAATACACTTCTATTTGAATGAAGATGTTTATCTTTTTTTATGGGGTGGGTATCGGCTAATAATATTGGGTATTGGAAATCACAGACTTCTTTTTTTTTTTTTATCATATTGGTATCAGTGCCAAACATTCCTTATTGTTTGGGAGCTAGTATTAACCACTGCATACTGGGAACACCTCAGTACAGTAGACCCAGTCATCTAGCCATCACAATTTGGCCCTTATCAAAGTCGTTCAGATCCTTACGCTTGCCCATTTTTCCTGCTTCCAACACATCAACTTCGAGAACTGACTGTTCTCTTGCTGCCTAATATATCCCACCCCTTGACAGTTGCCATTGTTATGGTTAATCGGTGTAAATAGATAGACGAAATTAAGTCAGGTGAAATATTAAAATATATACAAAAGACACACACACGCTTATTATTTCATATTGTACAAAAAGTTCCATATATCACAATAAAAATACAACTATTAAAAATATTCTGTACATCTATATTTTGAGCTAGATTTGATCTTTTTTTTTTTTTTTTGCCATTCATCAACTCAGACCGCACACTGAAGAATTGAAGAGAAACAATTGGTCACCATGGTAACCTCTTTCGACCACTTCCGGGTACTTAACCCCAAACGCTACACTCTTCTTCCGGGTCGCTGTATTGCAATCCTTTTCCCTATGTTACCATATATACCGTAGTTATATGGTACAGTCAGGTGTGGGGGGGCGTTTTTAGGAAATCCCTCCAAAAGCTCTACACAGGAGGGACCTCAGGGCGGGATTTCAGAAGTTTGGTACAATTACGTACCTACGACGTTTTTCGGGAAGCGACTATACTTCGTGTAGCCTAAGTCAGTGGACTAGCTAACGCCATCGATTTCTATTGCACCCCCTTTTTCCTTTAGCCGATGGACCGGTTCAGTTATTCCGAAGAAGGGGACTTGTTTTGCGCGAGCCAACTTCGTTACTTTGGATGTGTTCCGGTTGTCGTCTTTCGCAGTTAGCTCGATAGCTATTAGCCAGCCAACGTAAACAAGCTGCAAAACGAATGTAAACATTACACACAAAAGATTAGGGTTTGTTTTTCCCCCCCTATATAAAACGACGATGTGATTCAGCTAAATAAACTGCCAGAGAAATTGGAAATTGTAACTTTCCATTCTTAAAAAAAAAAAAAAATAAATACTCGAGCGGTTTCTTCTTCGTTAGTGCGGCACGAAACAAACGCGGGCGTGTTTTCTTCTTCGGTGGTGTGAGTAACGCTTAATGAAATTAATAGAACAATAAGTCACCCCAGACGATTTTCTCCATATCTGCATACTTATATCGATGAATTATCCTGCGATCATTTATTTAGAGAACTCCAGACCTTGCCTGCTTTTCCTGTCGTGCCTTTTTTTTTCTCTTTTTAAGAGAAATCTGATTTGAATTTGGACAGCCAAACACTGTCTTTACATCAACACCCCCCCCCCCCCTTTTTTTTTTGTTGCATTGTATATTTATCTCTTCCTTTTCTGCAGCTGCATCTCAGTCTGGGATCCCTAGTAAAGTGTGTCTGCGGGGAAGTGTGAAACTGTGATTACATTTTGCACAGTCTTTAGTTAAAGCATTAGATAACACACACTCAGGGAAATCAGACAAAAAGAAAAAGCTATGAAAGCCCTGAGCTGAGTTCTCCAGAGCCTTGTGGATATCTGCTCTAACAGATAATCACCTCTTTTGACCACCATGCCTGGCCCGGTGGCTGGCAGCACAGCTCGGGTCTACGCCGATGTGAACACTTTGAAGAGCAGGGAATACTGGGACTATGAAGCTCATGTGCCAAATTGGAGGTTAGTATGAAAACAGTCTCTCTCTCTCCCTTTCTCTCGGTTGTGTATCTGCATCTATACAGTCACTGAAATGTTCGATCCTGTCATCTAATTCCAGGATCAGACTACATGTTCAGCCCAATTCTGACACGATTTTGTTGTAGCCGACACATTTCTAGATTCGGGCCCAAATATGAATGTCAAGAACGATGAAAGGACCTTACAATGTGACTTAATCAAAGAACAGCGATGTGCCATCTGGGACACCCCACGATACCCTGATGAAAAGTCTAGCATGTCATAATGTTTTGTATTTTCTCTCCTAGTTTGACAATTCCCACGACATGCTCCTTGACATTCCATCTGTAGCCATGATTAACAATTTCTTGACCCTCCTCCACGATGACATGCAAGGACGTGACTGATGATTGGTCAGGGTCAAACTTGTAGTGTTTCCAGTCTCCCGACCAAAACATGGCAAGAATTTATGATGGCCTAATCTGACATGGTGACCATCCTGAATGACAAAAATATCATGTAATCTGATCCCCACATAACTTGGATCACTTATTTAACAGATGCGATCAATGAGAAGCTGATGATTGAGTGCATTCGCTGTGCTGTTGCATGTTCACTAACACTACAATGTCAATACCAGGCCACCAGGCAGAAAGGGGGATTTGGGTTATTAATTCTTCTGAATTCAAAGAAAGATGAGAAAATGTAACAATTTGGATGTTAGACCATCGGAATAGTGGCTTTGACGCCATATAATAGCTTCAGTATCTTTAAGCTATTCCAGGATTATGCCTGTAACAATTGACTCAAAACTTTGTTGGAGATTTTTATTTGAAATCTACAGAAGAACTGAGGCTGGTTCTGGAAGATGCTCAGTAAAACTTACAGCACATTTCCTTATACAACTGCACACGTTGTACCCAAGACTACTATTTTTTTATTTTTATTTTTATTATTTTTTTAAAAACAAAGGGTCGTCACACCAAATACTATTTACTGCTCTTTACGGTATTTTTTTTTTTATTATCTAGAAGCATTGAATTTCATTAAAACAATAATAGTCTCAGCACAGTTTGTGTTATAATGAAATTATTTCCTGACACACAAACGTTTAATTTTGTGCCGGAAAACTGTTTGGAAATCTAAAATGTTTTTGTGCTGACTCGACAATGTAGAAGTCAGAAAATAAAAATATAGCAAGTTTGTACTTTAAAAAAATAATGCGCCTAAATTTTTTGCGCAGTCCTGTTTGTGCGGTCATGTGATCTTTCAGGGGAGAGCACAGAGCATATATTTATCTACATATCACTGATGTATGAGTTTATCAGTGTTATGGATAAACTCCTGGGACTTAAAGGAATGCTTCAGTATTTTTTTAGGCTGATCTGTGAGAAAATGTAAAAAAAAAAGAAAGGCTTTTACTCGTACGTCCTCATAATCAAAGTCTAACGGCTGCTGTTCAATTTCATTAACACGTGCATCTATACATCTTTATAATTGATCTGTTAAAGTAAAGCTCCACCCTGAATCATATTAAATTCTTTTTATTAAAATATGTGTGATGTGCTTAGTGATTTTGGTGCTAATTTGTTGGTTGATGCTGTATTTTTGTCATTCCTGAGAGAAGGTCCTAGTTATTTCGTGCCCATGGAGCAGGACGATGTGACGTTGCTAGCACAGTCACAACCACATTTAATAGGAGAGAATATTTCACTGATCTCAAGCAAAAGGGATAACCATTAAGTTTTGCTGGTATCTACGAAAAACAAAAGAACAAGTGCTCCTTTTCTCACTCGCCATTTTACAGCAGCATTGAGCATCATATTAATGAGAAATCCAGAGTAGAAAGCAGAAAATGTTGGATTCAAATTCCCAGAATGCAGTGCGACTATGACACAGTTGTGCTGAGTTACGCCAGAGACACGGCTCGGCTAGTAGTTCTACGAGATGACTAACGCAATGGTGTTAGCAGTGGAATTAGCATGAAAGTTGAAGTTTTTTGGAAGCTGATGTGTTTGAACAGAGTGTACAGATGAGGAGGTGAAAGAGCAGGACAGGCTAAAGGACTAAAGCCTTCACTCTCTGCATCACTCTCTCTAGGTAAAGATGAAGCAAGAGAAATCAAAGTGAAACTAGGCCATGTTTTTCACAGACATTTTGTTTAATTCCAAAATAAATCTTGAACACCATTGTTCATTATAAGTATTATTAGTATAAATACACAGGTGATTATAGAAAATCGCGCACTCTGATTGGTCGAGAAATTCGGA
>JAOTRR010000038.1:11649858-11665755 GCA_028570945.1 Gogo arcuatus
GAGCTCTGATTTCTTGTTAAATCTATTTGTACAGTCAATCACACAACAGCTCTTTTTCCATTTTAAATCTGTTTTATTGTGTGAGCTGCGTGACTTCCGCCTACGGTGAAGTCATGTATATTACCGCTATGTTATTGTGACCTCTGTTGTCTAAACAATGCAATTCCAGCTAGGAAAAAGTAAGATATGACAGCCTGATAATAATCCCAATTCATTTTTTATTTCCTCGATTCAAATAGTCATAGATTTATTTTGTGATTTATCATCACATGATATATTATTACATGCCTAGTACTAGAAAATGTGTATACCAGTTTTGATATTAGGTCAGGAGGCTATTATCATGCTTTGCTGATGTTTGTTTCTGTCTCACCACTGCAAGGTTAGCTTCCTGTGTGGCACAGACACTTGAGCTCACGCTTCCTGTTCTCAGACAACATTTTTCTCATCAAAGTTTCAGTGGTGGTGATGTTTGAGCACAGGCAGACAGTGTTTGGTCGCCAGTGATCACAATTCTGTCTGGCTCTGAAACTGTGTTTACTCCACTAAGCCGTGAAAGCAATTCAAGCTGGACTCCTAGTGAACTCTTCAAGTAGAACAGTCCTCCGATATATCTGCAAACAACCTGCTATAAGTTTTGGTTTATGGTGACAGTGCAGATCACCAGTTTCTGCTCTAAATGTGTTTAATCATTTGACAAGTCATTAGTCAAGGCTTTCCTGATCTGAATTTAGTGTGAAGAAGAAGCAGCTGTGGTTTCCTGTCCTACTATGACCCGAGGTTTAATTTTAGGTATTGTACATCTTTCTTTTATATTATTGCTTCACCTTATTAGGAAATAAAAAGAAAAGGCCTGCATTATTTACATTAAATGTGTCTTAAATGTGCACTACTTTCAGAAATCCAGGAAACTAAATGCACAAATATGTCCTTGAAGGAAACATTTCTTTTAAGATGATGGTTTTTTTTTTTTTTTAAGTGTTCTTTTGGCTCGCAGTCATTATAAATTCATTATCGCTATATTTTTCAGTATTGTGGTCTTCAAGTATGGAGTCTGGCGGCCTGTTCAAGGAGACTAAAAAAGTTCAAAAGTCCTGCTGAATTTTTGTGATAATTAGACAAAAGCAGTGGCAAATCCACACATTTTTCTCTTGACAGGCTGAATACGATTTCTTCTGTTTCTCTCCTTTTCTACAGGACACCAGGTCAGTACCACATCAGGAAGATGCTCTGGTTAGAAAGATGCTTTATGAGAATGGGAATTTGAAGATCACAAGTCTGAGTCAAAATCACTTTATTATATCACACAAGAAGAGACACGTAAGAGGAAACAGGTATTTTAAGTCTGATATTTGAATTAGTTATTTTAAAATCCCTAGTCCTGATTACAAGGCTTTATAATGCTGACCTGTAGCCTGAGCAGTGTGGGGTTCAGTGCTGTAACACACACCAGCTCACAGGCTTCTATTACATCGTTAAAAGCGGAAACAAAAGAGCCCAGACTTGAAACACAACCACACACACTAACAGCCATGTCTCTGTGAGGCCCTTTAGTCATCCGGATTATTTTGCAGTAGGAAGACAAAGTAACCAGACTTGTTATAATCTTGAAGACCAATAAAGTAATGAGAAACAAATACAAATCAAGTTATGAGACATGCATAGCCACGTTTAGTTTTCGTATCTGCTGAAGAGCTTTTTCTTAATACACAGTGCGTTTTGTCCTGACGGAATTTGAGTCACTAAGCAAACATTTCACAATTTATTAAAGGATGGGTGCAAGCCACAAAGCACAACAATGAAAGAAATCCAGTCCAAATGAGGTCTAATCTTGTTGGGGACAAATGTGATCCAAACTTCTGAGCACATACGTTGGATATGTTCAGTTTCTCTTCTTCTCCTGAGCTGAATCAAATCAGTCGAGTTGTTTGCTGAACAGATGACCACCCAAACAAAAGCGAAGGACGTGTCGTCACTGTACTACTCCCAGTAATCTAGGAGGGGGGCTCCAGACTCAAATAAAACATGTACCTCCATGAGGTTACTGCAGGTTTGCTGGAAAGATCTGCAGAAATGACCGAGCTTAACTCACTCTCTTAATGTTGTTGGTTCGTCTACGACGCAGGAAGCCTGGAAGGCAACGCTTCTCTGATGGAGAACTTGGTGCGACCAAACCAGCAGCCTGCTTCCTGTAAAGCAGAGAAAAAGACCATCAGATAAGTACAGCACAAAGAGCTGAACCGTAATGAAGATCTGACTGCGGCACTGCACTCGTAGGCTAGTAGAAATTACTGGTGTAACGTGATGTCACTATCTGTATCTATTTAGTGCTCCAAATATCCAAATCCATATCTATATTGGAATTTTAACCCAAAGTGGGTGTGGCTTTAATTGGTGTAACCCCTGAGATCTGTCCAGGACTTTAATCCTGCTCACCCTGTCATTAATTTTGTTTGTACTTTATATGAAATATTAGGCATGCAACGATTCACCTACAATTTTGATTCGATTCACGATATTGGGTTCATGATTCAATATTCTCACAAAAAATTTAATGAAAAATTTTATAACCAAAAAAAGTAACATTTAACTTTCCTATTCTTTATCAACTTACATATTCCTTTTGTTAAATTAAACAAAAAATTTCATTTTCCTAATAACCAACAATAATTAAAATACTTTTTCTTCTCTTTTCTTTAGCTTTCAGCAGTCTGTAAAAAGAGAGCTCCGATTTCTTGTCAAATCTATTTGTACAATCACAAAACAGCTCTTTCCCATTTTAGATGGTTTTTTTGTGTTTACGCTGCATTAGAGCTGTGTTACTTCTGCTGAGGGTGAAGTCACGTGCATTCCTGCTGTTGTACGTTATTGCGCCCTCTGTTGTCTAAACAACGCGATTATAGCTAGGAACAACTGTGTTACTACTTGAATTGTCATAAATTTGTATCGTGATTTATCATCACGTGCTATATCGTTACACGCCTACCTAATATGTTCTTATATTAAGTTGGTGCTATTTCCAAAAATCTAAACAAATTAGTAGCCTAATTTAATCCAGTGTGACCCTAACAAGGGTAAATAGATCACATGTTAATAAACATGGTCTTTGTCTCCTCAAACTTCATCCTGCACCTGCATGAAAGTAAAAACCTCCCACATGTGCTTTCTGAAAAAAAAGCTTTCATTAAAAAAAACAAAGGCCATAGGCTGCCTGTGTTTGCTTTATTGAGTTTAATTAAACTAAGCTAAAAACAACAATCAGAAGGATTTTGTTCTTTCAATGTATGCATTATTTGCTAGATTATCTGCTTGCTGGATTGCTTGCTTTTTTTGCTATGCTTTAGAGTGTGAGTGAACTCTTCTGAAAGTATGTTTCCCCCCCCAAAGCAATTTTCAAAAAGCAAGGCAGACAAGACTGTGTGCAAAAGCAGAATACTAAAAACAAACAAACAAAAAAAAACATGGCGACTCTTATCATGGTGTATAACACACCCAAACTCTCTTTGGAGATAACACTCCAAATGAGACCTAATTCCCAAAACTGTCATTGTACTTTCCCATTTAGAACAGAAGATCTCAAGATGTGTCTATCCCAGTGATTTTCCAAGTCAGAAATGCTACACTGAACATAGCAGTCAAAACTTCCTCCTAAGCTGAAGCAACCTCCTAAACTGACAATTGTCCATTGGGCCACTAGGGCTAAGAGACTTTCAGCCACCTTTAAATCCATGTTGCCAACGTTGACGCAATATCAGGCAATGTCCGCCCATGTTGGGTGCACATTGGGCCAACACTGACTTAAAGTCGGCCATTCTCTTAAGCCAGTGCTGACCTTATGCTGGTAGGGTTGTTATGAAAGTGTTCCTTTGCCAACATTGGCAAAACCTCACCTTGTGGCAGCAGCTGCATCTGCTGCTTCCCTGCGTCGTACTTTCCGCATGAGCCGTAACATGTGACAGATCTGCCGCAGGGTCATATTTGGTGCATGGTGGGCAAGAGTGGGTGGTGGTGCCCCCCGGGGTACATGATACGCCAACAGGGACATGTATCCTCCACTAGGCCTCCTACCGAAAAAACCCAACGGCTGGACTCGGCTGCTGGCGTAGCAGGAAGCACACTGTGGCAAAGTGTCAAAGACATGCAGAAGATTAATTGCAAAAGTTTGGCAGAGCCCTACTGCCTTCAAGTAAGGCAATTCATTATCTACATCCTGTGAACTTAAACTCTCACTCATTCTCACACACACACACACTCGAGCCAGTCAGAATACAGCAAGCACGCTTCAGTACAAAAGACTCTTTTACATGACACCTGATCAGCACAGAGCAGTGCGACAGGAAATCACATTACACAGGTTAATAACAACTACAGCAGGTAGACTGTCCACCCTCCAAATATTCCTGAATATTCTATAGATTACTTTAGCAACTTTTGGACAAATCTAATGCACGTTAGTGTCTGCTGTTAGGCTAATGTGTCCTGTCCTAATACAAAACACACAGACTTCTGTCTTTTTTGCTATGAGAATTTCAAAAACAGTACTTGAACAGTAGTAGTGGTAGTATCATTATTAATATTTTAGAAGCTTTTTATTTTAAGTCAAACATTTCAGTGTTATGCATAGCAAATATTACAGGATTAAAGTATTTATAATAAAGCACAAATAACAAATTATAAATCTATTAAAGTTATTGTAAATCATGAAAAATATAATAAAATCAGAAAAGCCCCAGGAACTACAAATAAACCACTTAATTTTTGAGCAAACGAGTTTAAAAAAAATATATAGTTAATTGAATTGTTAAACTAATGAATTAATCAAATTAATTTTTTATCAATACACTCAAGCTTGTTGTTGTTGTTGTTCTTTTTCTTTTTTTATTATTATTATTATGTAGTATTTTGGACCCTATATTGTAATAGTCTGAGTGTAACAAAAGCTATTTATAACAGCACATTAATAAAAGAAATAGTAAGTAATACAAGATTCAAGATACGTTTGTCATTATTTCCTGCACGTTTGTACAGTCAAGAATGAAATACCGTTCCTCCTAGCTTAAACAATGTACATAAATAACTATGAAAAAGAGGGGTTTTTTTTTTTAGCACTTATTTGTAACAAAGTACTAAAAAAAAAAAATTCACACACATTCCTTCACACATTTAGCAGCAATTTAGGATGAGGTAGTTCTTTTTAAACATAAGGTGCACATTGTGGTATGTAAGAATTGCACTAGTGGAGTGTAAAGTAATAGCCTATCATTGTACAATACTCAGTAAACTTACCGGGACTACAGTAGCCATGGAGTGAGTCTCAGTTCTGAAGTGATGCTCTTGTCAGTTACGTGCAGCTTCTGCCCACTTTTTATCTGGAATGAGACAATTCTATCCATCGCACACCTACACCTCTCAGCATCCATGTGATGTAGACCTATCAGAATCATGCTCCGCACCCTGTGCTGACATCACCAGGTGACTTCACTCTCTCGTCCTTGGCCACACCCCATGTAGTGAAAAAAAAAAACGATGGTGTCAATTATTAAAGCACCTGCATTCTGTCAATTATTAAAGCTCCTTTTGTCCCCTGCGGGTAAATTTAGATGCCCGCGGGTGCGGAACAAAGCAGCCTTCTAGGAAGCTGAAATGGATCGTGGTCTTTGTGCACATAATTTATTCCTGACAATGTTGTCTTACTCAAGCTTGACCAGCAATGAGGTGGCCATAATCAAAAGGATAGAGCTGGATATGGGTGGCCTGAATCAGTTTGCTAAATGATGTGACGTAAACATACGATGTCACTATCAGATTATTGCTTCCTTTATTTCGAATAACACTGATGTATAGAGTAGTGCTTTTTATGATAGATAGCATACATGCAACTTGTACATGCAGTCTGATGTGGAAACAAACCATGACAACAGTCATCTTTTCAGAGAAGGATATAAACATTGGATTTAACAAATTTGTGAAGTTCATGACGACCTGACTTTAAAAGCTATTAAAAGGTTTTCCTGGAAGCAGTTACTGGCAAATAAAGATACACTCATATGTTTGCCAGTGGGCTACAGGAAAAGCCTTGTATTTATAGTTTGTAGAATTATCCAGTTTAGTTGTTTGTGTTTCCTGTATTCTCACAAGCCAGTCTTTGTCTGTGGCATATCTAAAGCATGTTTTAAAGCCTGATGTGTGTGAGTGTCACATCTGCACCTGCCAGCATTCAAGACTCCACTTCCCACAGTTCCCAGAGGTCCCCTAGTCAGTAACGTTCCCTCCGCCTCACCTCCCAAACCACTCACCATCAACGGCCACGCTATACTTAACTCGCGATGCAAAGGGGGGGGGGGGGGTCTTTATCAAGACTTTATCAAGCCTTCTGTTTCTGCTCTGCTTTTTGGAATTTGTTTTTGTTTTTGGACTTTGCCCTTTGACATTCTGTTAGTGCCTCGTCTGACCTTTGCCTGTTTTTGGCCTTTGCCTAATGATTTGGATTTGTTTGCCTGTGTGCTTTTATTAAACTCCTTTCTACTTTTACATCCATCTGTCGCCTGCATACCTGACAGTGAGTCTGTTTTTGTAGCAGTTCCCCTATTATTATTTTTTAAACCATCTCCCACACTTCAAATCCACAGAAACGACTCTTCGTAATTGTCCCTTTTCAATGTCCGTCTAATGGCCTCTTCTTGTGAAATCTGGCAGTCCTAGGCCACATTAAGTAATGAAAACTACCAAAGTCTCTTGTGATAGCTCTAAGTCTGGCTTACGAGACTACACTGAGGATGGCAAGAAAAGAAATTCATTGGGAGCAGGGGCATGTGGGTATTGGAATTAGTGTAGTGGAAACAGGACCTTGTTGGATGTAAGAAGGTGGAGTCTGCATGGAAGCAGGGGCTTGTGGACCTTGAGTTGGAAGCTTCAGCATAGCTATAAAAAATGTTTCTAGGCTGCAGGATAGGTGTTTTGTGATTGTGGTAGTGTGAAGTAAACAGAGTAGAGATAAAACAATTGGTATGATGGAATGATATGAGCATAACTTCTTAAAATGCATAAGCCTGAAGATGGAGAGGCAGTGAGCCACACTGTAATTAGAGTCCCTTCAGACCCCAGCAACTCTCTATTCTTCTGCCATCAATAACTCAGTTCACTACAATACTCCTAGATAAGTGATGAAGGCATGACAAAAAAATCATTCACCCATCATCAGGAGATCACGAGGTTGAATCCTGAAGATGCCATAACCATCCAGGAGTCCAAGAGAGCAAAACTGGTTGTGCTGTCTGGTTGGGAGGGATGACATTACTCTCTACAGTGTCAATCACAGCAACAATAGCTAATCACTGGAAATTTGCAAATTACCAAATTGGAAGAAAATGTGGTTTAAAAAAAAGTCTACAGGATTAAATCACAAGTCCATTGGCCTGGACCAGGGGCTCTCCCCTTCCAGAGTAAAATAATTTACAAGGACCCCACTTATGACCACAGCACAGACTTAATTTTAAGAGCAACAGAGCAAATATACTGTAAACCATCATATTAATTTATCCGAATCATTAGAGCTGAACTTTCCACTACATGCATGTAGGTCTGGAAAGTTCTTCCTGAACTTTTCACTGCGCAAATGTAGATTTGAAACTCTGTGTATCATTAACACCACTTCCTTGTTTTGCAGTTAGAATGATTTATACTTGATTTTTACTTATCAAGTTTTAGATGAAACACTTTCTTTTCAAGTGACCTGTCTGAACATTAGTGTTTCTGTTAAACACACACACACACACACACACACACACACAATGTCACATTGTCAACTATTACTATTGTGGTACTATTTTATCAATTAAGATTCTGTGCTAGAGACCATAAGGTTGTGTTCAAATATCAGGACTGCTAGAGAGCCACTGATTTGTCCTTAAACAAGGCCTTTGACTCCAAGCGATTCCTGTTCAGTGGTTAGATTGGATTTCACCTCTCACGTAAGCCAATTTGGATAAAAGCGTCTACCAAATGAGAAATGTAAGTATATGTAAAATACTATTTAATGATAGGTACAGTATTTCCACAGAAAGTGGAAGTAGTGGAGAGTTGATAGTGACACCGAAGATGATAACATCCAAACAAATTACAAAAAATCTGAAAATTCACAACCACAGGATATTCATTCATTCACCTTTAGTAAGGTTTTGTTAGCTACAGTAATTAGGCTAGTAATTTTAAACACTTACTCACTTTCAGTAACTGTTTATCCTGGTCAGGGTTTCTGTGGATCCGGAGCCTATCCTGGGAACACTGGGAGTGAGGTGGGAATACACCCTGGATTGGAAGCTAGCCCATTGCAGGGCACACACACATACACACACATCCATACTTAGGGCAATTAATCTTGCCAGTCTACCTACTGGTATGTCTTTGTCAGACGGGAAAACCCCCTAAATTTGATGTAAGGATTGTTGGATTATATTTAGCCTCACTTGGATAAAAGCGTCTGTCAAATAAAGAAACCTGAATTGGCTGAGGCATGACTACAGCTTGAGTCTGGTGGGTGTAGTGGATTTTGAAGAGGTCTTCTCAGTGCTACAACAAACCTGTATATAAAACAGTGAGGAAATGGAAGCTTATGAACAGGTGTGTGTGTGGGGGGGAAAAAAACCCCATGAACTGTTAGCTGTATCAACACACACATGGTCAAACCCAAACAAGGGTAGTGTAGGTTCCACCGTTTAGACCCAAAGCAAGTTAAAAACCAAACCAAGCATGTTCTGGCAGACTTTGATATACAGGATTTACCAGCTTTCCAGCCAACCATGAAGTGCTGAAAGGAATGCAAACCAATAAACCCAGTTTACTGTGTGTTGGGTAATAAAGCTAAAAATCTGTAAATGAGACAAACAGGCCTATGCACCACAACCAAGTGCATTTCTGAATCGTTCTCTTGTCTTAACTTAGAATTTGAAATGGTGTATTTATGTAGGAACCAGATTTTAGGTATACTTTTACCTAAAGTGTGTGTGGGGGGAAAAAAATGCAAAATTACTTATTTATTTATTTATTTAACTTTTTTTTGTGTTTCTAATTTCTTATCAAATAACACCTCAAATTCCATACACTCTCAAAACCTTTTTCTTGAGTACGTCTTTTACCTGGTAATGTGAATACAGTGTACCTTTAAAATGATTTAAAGTACATAATTGGACCTTAATGCAAGTAATAATTTAAAAGTACATTTCTTGCACAATTCTAGGTAAAAGATACACACTAAAGGTGCAAAGATGTGCCCTTGTGTGTTCCACGCCAGTGACAAGCAAAGTCACAGTTTAGTATTTTTTTTTTTCTGAGAGTGTACATCAGCATTGTTGTGAAATTCAAACAATTTATACTGTATATTTTTGAATGTCTCATTTATTACAATTCGAGAGAGAGCTACATTTAGCTGATGAGATTTATGTAGCTTTATAAATGTCTTAATAACTGTTCTGATTTATTTAAATTCATTTTGTCTGAATATTTATTACAAACTTCAGGGCTTCTTTTTCAAAACACAAATTTGTTATGACTGTCAATATTTAAACGAGCATATCTCATCGAATTACTGACTCATCATGATAGTGTAGGTCACATTTTTGTCATTTCATAAAAGTGGAGCTTAAGTTAAAAAAAAAAGTGTATTATAAACATAAATACAACCTGGAGATCTCTAATAATCAATCAATCATGTTGCATTTTGAATGTTTTTTTTTTTAAATTTAGCCTTATACCATAATCTTTGTACAGCAAGCGAAAGACAAAATTGGTCAAACCAGACAATAATGAATTACAGCACAAGCATAATGCATCATGCTAGGTTTTATTCATACTTATCAAAGTTAGAATTTTGAGTATCATTTCCTTATGAGCTTATAGAACCTACCCTACAACCATAAATTCCTTTATGGCATACAGCCAGCTAAAACTCAGTACCATTTCCCTGAACCTGTTCTCTAATGTCTACAATTCCCCAATAGCCACCTTAACACAAAGACATAACAGTACTTCCAGTGAGGTTTATGTGGTTTTAAGTAAGACATTATATCAAAGTGTATATGCAAAATCTGCCAGCTGTAGAAGGTTCTTGCCATTTTTAATGTATGAACTGAATAATGAAGGTATGTGCTTGCAGGGAGCATGTTTTTCTATAACGAAATAGGTCTTTAGGTTTTCAAAAAACAGGCTCTTTGACATTTTACATCCCACTTCAGAACTGCATATCATGGTGCTTTGCTCTCAGTGGACGTGTGTATCTTTTGATCTGTAATCATTCACCATATCTTTAAACATTCAGCTTCACCGTGGCTCCAAATCTTTCTGACAAAGAAGATTAACGGTAAGACCGTTTCAAACAACAGCTTTTGTGTGATTTTTGTTCTGTTGCAACTCATTTCTGTCGCCATCAAATCACATAGCTGTGCTTGGGATCACACTGCTGCTTGGGATCACGCTGCTGTGCTCCAGTTCCTCACTGGCAATAGCAGACTGATTTCACTGACCAATACTGCAGCCTGGAGGTGTTACAGTGGGAGTACAATGATATGTTACAATGTCCATTTGCACTTGAAAGCTGTTTAACTTGATAGGAGATATTGGTGGAAGTCAGATGCAGAAACTGTTACATACAGAAAAAGTTACATAACCTGGTCTTTGAAATGTCCTGGATGATAACACAGGTTAAAGTTTTTAGTAGGTATCCTGAGAGGAAAGCAATGTGGAATTTGTGATATTTGATATTCGGTTGCAATCTGTATACAACCCATGGCAAGGGTAACTTGCACATCTGTGAAGGTACCATTAATGCTGAAAGGTACATACAGGTTTTGGAGCAACATGCTGCCATCCAGATGATGTCTTTTTCATTGATGTACCTGCTTATTCCAGCAAGACATTACCAAGCCACATTCTGCACGCGTTACAACAGCATGGCTTTGTAGTAAAAGAGTGCAGGTGCTAAACTGGCCTGCCTGCCTCCCATTGACAATGTGTGGCGCATTATGAAGCACAAAATACGACAACGGAGACCCCGAACTGTTGAGCCTAGAATTTCCTAGAATTAACCCTAGAATTTCATGTTCAAAACTTCAACAATTAGTGTCCTCAGTTACCAAAAGCTTACTGAGTGTTTTTAAAAGAAAAAGTGATGTAACACAGTAGTAAACATGCCCCTGTCCCAACTTTTTGGAACATGTTGCAGGCATCAAATTTAGAATGAGTGTATATTTTTTTAAAAAACAATAAAGTTTATCAGTTTTAACATTAAATATCTTGGCTTTGTATTATATTCAATTGAATATAGGTCAAAAAGGATTTGTAAATCATCAGATTCTGTTTTTATTTACGTTTAACACAGCATCCCAACTTTATAAGCAGATGGTTGAAAAGTCAAAGTCAAACTTCCCCACCTGTGACAATAAACTTTGTCATATTTTAAATAGATTACTGACTCATTAAACAACAGAGAACAGGTTACTGCAAGATTATTTAATTATGAGGTGGAGTTATAACGTGTATCATATTTGTAAAAGTAATTTAAGGGCTTATTTCCAAAACCTGCTAAGTCCAGTTTTTTGTGTTAAAGCATCAAATGAACCAAAAATCTTGTTGTCGAGCCTAATAAATAAGTGTTATGATCAAAACTGCTTAAGTCCAACATTAGGAACCTATGGAAAGTTTATTTTGTTTCCAAAATCTGCTATCATTCAAGTCATCTTAGAGTGCGAGTATTTGGCACCTGTCATACTGAGGCCTATTTAGTGATATTGACAGTCATTGCACTGTTGCATGTTCCCATTATTAGGGTGAATTTCAAAGAAATTATCTATGGGCTTTACTTTGAGTAAACATATTTGAACACTATATAACATTTTCTCACTAACCATTTGGAAAATGTCTATGAAACATCTCATTTTAGTTATGTCAATGTCAGTTAGGTCCACTTTAGCACAAATATTGAAACTGTAAATGATTAGATGAAATTTGGATTTTTCTCTGATTGAAATGGACTTAACAGGTTTTGGAAATATGCCCTTCAGTTAGGTGGTGCACTCCTGAGTTACATACCTTAAGAAACACAACTCCATTAACAAACTGGTATCTGCTAGAGACAAAGGCATTGCAAAGTAATGACGCCACGCTTCTCAATGTCTCGCTTACAAAAAACCGTCATACTTCAACTTCATATTTCAAGCTTTAATGTACCGTGGTACAGATTCTAAAAGTCTCTGGAAATGTATTGGAGTAATGAACTCGGTTCTTTCAAAAGATAATCTCCCAATTGCTCTTTTGATAATGATGGTGGAGTGCTTTCTAACTCCACTTCACACCAGAATCTCCTACAGGTGTTCAATTGGGTTGAGGTCTGGTGAGTGTGGAGGCCATCGCATATGATTTACATCATTTTCATATTCATCAAACCATTCAGTGAGCCCTTGTGTCCTGTGGAAGGAGGCCACTCCCATCAGGTTAGGAATAACTTTATATTGATTTGCAGTGACCCTTCATTCTAAGGCGCAGGCTCCCAGCCGTGGTCCTGGAGTACCTACTCCCCTGCACATTTATTTTAGTGTTTATTTTTATTCATTAGTGTAGTTGAATCAGATGTGTTGGGAGCAGAGAAAACACTAAAATGTATAGGACAGGGGATACTCCACAACCAAAGTTGTGGTCCTTGAGTACCCTTGAGTGTTTCTCCTGTTCTAATACACCCACTTCTCAACAAAGAGTTTTTAAATTAGCTGATTGATTGAAACATTTGTGTTAGGAGCATGGAAAATACCAAAATGTGCACGACAAAAGTTGGGAACCATCACAGTAGGCTATAACAGAGCCAACGGTTGGTTTTTTTTTTCCTTTTCCTTTAATTTATCACACATCTATGAAAGCCTGTTTCCATCACTTAAAAAAATGAAGTCACATAGTATATCATACTAATGAGAATGTATCTCAGAATTATGGCTTTGTATCTTGTAATTATGAGATATTGTCATAATTATTACTTATGTCATAATAATGACTTACTGTTTCTTAATAATGAGAACATTTTCTCAAAATTATGACTTAATCTCATTACTGAGATAGCAAGTCATAATTATGAGAACATTAGTAATAACTGAGATACTAAGTCATTATTATGAGACAGTAATAATTATGAGGAAAAAAATCATAATTATGAGATACTAAGCTATTATTGAGACAGTAATAATTATGCAAAAAAGCCATTATTAGGAGATAGTAAGTCAGAATTATGAGATACTAAGTCATTATGAGACAGAAATTATTATGAGAAAGAAAATCATAATTATGAGATACTAAGTCATTATTATGAGACTAATAGTTATGCAAAAAATGCCATTATTAGGAGATAGTAAGTCATAATTATGAGATAAGATCTCATAATTATGAGATAGTAAGTCAGAATTATGAGATCTCATAATTATGAGATAGTAAGTCAGAATTATGAGATACTAAGTCATTATTATGAGTAATAATTATGCAATAAAAGCCATTATTAGGAGATAGTAAGTCAGAATTATGAGATAAGATCTCATAATTATGAGATAGAAAGTCATAATTGAGATATTAAGTCATTATTATGAGACAGTAATAATTATGCAAAAAATGCCATTATTAGGAGATAGTAAGTCTCCTAATAAGATCTAGTAAGATCTCATAATTCTGAGATATCAGGTCATTAATATGAGTAAACCTTCTCATTATTATGGTGGCGGAGTCCGGCTTCCATACAGGTCCATCAACGACACGTTTGTTTTGGTGGCGGGGGCGCTGTTGTCTCAAACATCACCTTTAATCTCGTCTTAAACAAGTCACAGTGATGTTTCAAAATCCTACAACTAACCACCATTATTTGATTACAAAAAGTTTAGTGAACAAACAAGCCAAAATGAAAGCGCGCGCCACCTTAAGTAAGCGTTATGGTCAGCTATTATCTTTCCACCTGCTCAGACAGGTAGAGTTGTTTTCATACAGAAGACAGTAGGAGGAAATGCCACAATCCGGAAGCCTAGCATGCACTGGACCAGATATCGTTTTGAAATGACTTTTTTTTTTTATATTTATGACAAATCCAAACACGGAAACTAAACAGGCACATTTCTGTTAATTATTCGAAAAAGAAAAAGAAAATGAAGTGATTTTCTGGTTGATTTTTTTCATCCTTTATGTAACAGGTGCCTACGGTCGGGCCAAGCCCCTATAACTTCTAGCTCATGAATTATTCAGGAGATACTAATGAGCTGGTTGCTAAGAAGTGAGTGTGGATAAATCAGGAGCTAGTAGCGCATAGCTGGACTCTCATCAGGGGAGCTAAGAGAAGTCCTCCAGTTTTATCTCACCAGACACCTGGATATCATTAAAATATATAGATAGATAATAGATATTAAAAATGTCTCCCTCAGTATCCACCCGCTACTTCTCGGAGAAAGAAGTGGCAAGACACTGCACGAAGGAGTCATGCTGGGTGCTGGTGGGGACGCGGGTGTACGATGTGACCAGCTTCTTGCGGATGCACCCGGGCGGAGAGGCGCTGATCCTACGCCGCTCCGGGAGCGACATCAGCGGGCAGCTGGACGGACCTCCGCACCGGCACTCGGAGAACGCGCGGCGGTGGCTGGAGCAGTACTACATCGGTGAAATAGACAGGGACTGTACACAATTTCACACAGAGGTACGCAATTTATTTACAACATTTATATTCATTCATAAATAATGAATTCAAAGTTAGACTCAAGTTTGAGGAGAAGTTTCAGAGATGCCCGCTCTCGGTTTATTTGATATTTGACAGGGACAAACCCCAAATTGAATATGTAGTGCACTAGGTAGGGTTTGGAACCTCATTACATTGGACCCTATATAGTGGGCATATAAAGGGAGTCGTTTGCAGTTTGGTTGTTGTCCTTGGTGCACCTGTTTATAGCTGCTTGCAAAGTATTTGCTGAAGTTTCAAAGTGTGTTAACTTGTTTGTTAATGTTTAAAGGGTTGGGAAACCTGTAGAGCAGTATTCTAAGCTGATTTCCACCCCCACATCTACCACACCTCGATCCAGCTGATCAAGGTGTTCAGAGAGGCTTATGAGTGGGATCAGGTGTGTAAGGTGTGGGTGGAGCTGGACTCTGCATGTAGGGTGGTGGCCTCTGCTCTACACTGTTTATCAGTGTGCCAGCAGGCTTACGGTATATATGGCTGTGTTGCTATAGCACATATACAGAAAGGGCAACAGGTGTGTCAATTTAGGGCAACTACTATCATTCCTCAAGGAGTAGCCTACTGCTCAGGTGACTACTGTCAAGGAGAGGGCAAGGAATTTGATATTAGGTGGACCTAGGAATGCTCTGTTTCAAGGAGACTTCTTAGAATTAGGTAGTCTAGAAGCAGGGCTGCCTTGCATATTACCCAGGCTGGGGACAAACCTTTTAAAACAGCCTCTAAAGAAACACACGCGTATACAGTACACACCCTGTGAAGTGTAAACATTTGTAATGCATAATCAAACTCATTCTAATACAATATTCAGTATTGCTTTAAGACTTATGCCATACACTGTTGAGTTAACCAGTTCTTCTATCTTTGTTCTTTTTTTTTTTTCTTTTCTTTTTAGAATATATGACGTTTGAGACGTCTTAGCAAACTTGCATGATTGAAAGCAAGACCCATTACGTATGAGAACATGTCTGATTAGTCAGAAAAAGGCCTGGAAGCTCATCATGCAGCACACCAAGTCATTTACAAAACTGGGGAAATATGAACTTATCTCATGAGTTGCCATCATATTTTGATATATATATATATATAGTGTGTGTGTGTGTGTGTGTGTATATGTGTGTGTGTGTATGTGTATGTATATATATATATATGTGTGT
>JAOTRR010000038.1:11670381-11683679 GCA_028570945.1 Gogo arcuatus
AGAGAAACTGATAATTTTGCAGTGGTCTCTTAATTTTTTCCAGAGCTGTATATTATATACCAATAACAGCACATCAGGTACAGATGTATGCACTGACACTGGAGACTTCTTCCATAAATGGTACGCAAGTGTCTCCTCAGAGAAAACTTACCCATGTGAATGATTACACACTTTAAAAAAAAAAATGTTGCTGTGTAAGTTGTTACTATAGAAATGATAGCATCTAATCTAATCTTATATTATTATATGATAGAACAGTTTGACTCAGTGTGATTGTGCTAATTTGCTCTGACTTTGGGCTGCAGATCAGTTTTATTTATTTTTTTTATGGCCTTATGTTTTGGAGAATGTGTTTGTGCAACAGTAATAGCAACATATTGCCCCTTACGATAAAATGTTTTTCTTTGCCCTTGAATAGGTCATTGTAAACTTCCATATAACCTCAATCCTGGAGAAGGAAGTTAGTAGCACCACTCATAGTGGTAGTGTCCTTTTGGTTTTTCATGGTGCCTAAAGGTTCAAAGGTCAAACACTTGCCTCACGTGTTGCACGTTCTCAGTTACACGACTGCCTCAGGTAGAAACCCAAAAGCCTGCCGTGTTATTCACCGATTCACACACTATTCAGTCATACACACTGGCTCCACTTATATGGCTGAAATGTGTTGGGAAGTTCACAATGTCACAAATGTGTTTGTGCCCCAGCGGCCATCGAACCTGCACAGGAATCATGGGGTCATAGCTTCGGCTGCCAAAACCCAGCAGTGTAAACAGTTGTGATTGTAGTGTGGTGATTTTAAACAGCTTTGAGTAGGTACATGTGCATGTAAAAGGCAGTGTAATGCACTATTCATGGTTTTAGAAGAATATTTATTTATTTATTTATTTATTTATTTTAGCCAGATGAAATTTTCATGTAGTTTTCTACATTGAAATGGGTTTTAGAAGTTTTTTTTGTTTTGTTTTGTTTTTTTTTTCATTCTGAAATTGTTTGCAAAGTAGCCTTTTATCAATGCAGGGCTCTTAATATTATGGCACTTTGTGTATAACATTATTATTTATAATTCTGTCTCTAAGCAGAAGAACAGCATGTTGGGGATTAAGAATGAGGGACTTATAATTCCAGTGTAAAATAACTGTATTATTTGGTATATTGGGAGCTATAGACAATGCAATAGGCTAAATTAAAGAAAAACAAGTCAATGCCAATGGCTTTGACGGGGACACCTTAGCCCTTCTTGTAACTAATTTGTATGCCAGAACTACCCTTAAAATATACTTAAAGCATGAAGGAGGGAAGCTATTGAAGGAAAAAAAAAAAGCATTTCAGCTCCTCGTTCTTCGATGGATGGACGGAGGGTTGGACCAATGATAAAAATTATAGATAGTAATGAAAATTGATCTTGAGTTCCTGATCATGAATGTGTAAGTAACATCTTTGTATAACAAACAGGAAAGAAGCTATTGAAGAAAAGCTATTTCAGACATTTGACCTTGCTGTGACCTTGACTCTGTTTGAATCAGTTAAAAAAACTAATTAATTTATCTTCTGGTTGCAGGAATAATTCCATAGAAATCCAGTAATCATTCAGCCATTCATTCTTGAGATCATGCTTAATGAGAATCTCAGATGGACGAACAGACGGAAGGATGGACATCCTGAAAGCATGATGACTCTCCCACTCAGTGGAGGAGGCATTAAAAACAACATTGTGTTAGTAAGTTGTTGGGCCTCATTTTTGATGATGGAGAGCGCTGTCTAACATGTCGCTCCAAAATCTCCCATAGGTCTTCAGTTGGGTTGAGATTTGATGAATGTGCAGTCCAGAGCATATGATTTACATCATTTCAGCCTGCTCAAACCATTCAGTGGGTCCTTGTGCCTTGTGGATGGGGGTGGAGTCATCCTGCAGAAGACCACTCCCATCAAAAAATGTTTCATTATAGGAAAGATGATTAGTCAGAAGAACTTTGCACTGATTTGCTATTCTCTCTAAGGTGACAAGTGGAACTGAACCATGCCAGTAAAACCAATGCCTCACACAGCATAACAAGCTGCCACTACCAGTTATTTCCCTTTATTTGTCAGCCATCCTGCAGAAGAATGCATGAGGGTAGGGAACGGCCCTCCAGTGCACTCTCTGGAATGCCTCTGCTGCACGGGTATGAATCTCATTTCTCTGTCAATAGCCTTTTTGTTTTCACACATGCCTGCGTAGAGGCCAACATGCACACCAGAATCTTCAAGATCTTTATTTTTCACTTACAATCCCAAGTCTTATAGGAAAAGGTTAGTGTAATCTTTATATGCTTTATGTGCAGCTGAAGATTATGACATGGCCGTACTAAGGATGTTGTTTGTACCATTTTGCACTGTTGTGGTGACGGGGGAACTTGCTGCTGTTGCTTTGGTCCTCTTGAGCATCTGTGTGTTGTCCCTGTGGGGTTTCCTTTGTACTCCTGAGAGAGAAAGACAGGGAGGAAGTAAGAGAGGTTAGAAAGAGGGACAGACGGTGAAATTGATTAGTGTAGACAGCATAGGTAGCATGGCTCAAGTGATGATTAATCACCACAGACCATCAACACAGCTGGTGCCCTCACGACTGCTCTTCAGGGACTCGGAGCATCACTGGCTCACTAATTGCAACACGATCCCACTGCCTCGCCTGGAGGACGGCCTGGTGGGTGAAAGCATCAGGCAAAAGTCCCAGTGGAGAAATTCCGAAATTGGCTGTGACTGTGTCAGTGCTGATAGTTGAGCTTTGCCTCCTCCTGAGTTCCTAATGCCTTCAGGGGTGTTGGTCTGTAAGCAGGAGTGTACAGAGTGACACATGCTAGGAGAGATTCATCATCCGCTAATACACTAGAAGAAGAAGAACTTCTTCAATAATCTTTAAGTGTATGGTCTCCATACAAATATTAGAGGGATGTAACTCTGGACCCATCAGCAGGTCCTGGAAGCTGAGAAATTAAATTCCATAACTACACTACATTGTTGATTAAGAGGCTGTCACTTCAGGACTGTGAACAAACTAGTCCTATACAATTTTATTTGTATAGAACATTTAACCATAACCGCTGTCTTGGGCAATTGGATTACAAGTGGACAGCTGAGACACATCGCCGTTTACACCGGTGTCTATCACGCATCTCCAAGGTGTCCAACTGACCACCTTGATTTCCTTACTGTCTACGTCACTTCCGCTAGAAGCTCAAATGCCCCAGCGCACAGTTATTACGTCAGTCTCTGTCGCCAGACAAGCGCCAGATTTGTTTAGCATGAGTGAGCTAAGAAACCAAAAATGTTTCCGGAACTAATATCCATGTACGGCTATTCCAACTGTTGAGGTTCCCAATACAAAGTCATTTGAAACTTGCAAAAGAGTGCAGGACAAGGCAAGCGTTGAAGCGCTGTCACTAAAACAAGCACCATGGCCTGTATTGACACATTTTCCTGTTACGACCTAGTCGGGAACGCATCAGGATGCATTAGCTTTTGCACTACAGAAAATATGTGCTCAAATGCGTCCCAGATCACCTCGGCAAATAGTTTGAATGAATGCGTCTTGAATGCATCTTGGTGGTCATTTACACTTGTATTCAGTGCTGTCCACTTATGATCCGATCGCCCAAGACGCATTTTAAAACCATGTGTGATATGAGGAAGAAACCTCGAGTGGAACCAAACTCAAAAGGGAACCCATCCTCATCTGGGTGACACTGGATAGTGATCGGGTTTTGATGAAAAATTCAGATTTCCTATCGAGCAATTGAAGATATAAAGAGTTTTTACAAGTCAGAAAATGATCACTGTTGTAATTTTAACATGATGTGAATGCCTTCTAGTGCTCATAGTAGCTGTAGTACATTTATTTATATGATGCTTTCCCAAAATGATGATAATCATTACACAGTAACACACTGAATAAAGCTCTAACTGTTTAGCTAGCAGGTGATGATGCATACCTGTTGTGCAGTATTAACTGTTGTGTACAAAGCACATTTTGATGAAAGCCAGATGACGGACATGGGCAAATATTTGCACTTTGAAACAGGAGCAGCAAAACATGTGGTAATCTCAAGGCAAAAGTTTCCCTTTGAGGCAAGTTTCACATGCCTATAGGCTTCGATCAACATGGGGGCACCTTGAAAATCTTATAGGAGACACAACGATAATCATTGTCTCAATTTTGTCACAAATGTTTCTTCTAAAATTCCTAATGAGAAATGGACTGAGACCAAAGAGACATGGGCTTTTTCTGAGATTAAAGGGGTCAAACAGATGCAGCAGATTCATCTCCTGATCATAAGACACACTTTTCCACTTGGAAACTTTGTAATTGAAAATAAATTTTTTTTCTTCACATTTTCACTGGTTAAGTTACTGAGTCAAGTTGAAAGTGTTGTACATTTAAAATCAAAGTAAAACAGCATTTGAGGAAAATGCTAGTGGAATTAAATGTTCTGAACTAGGCCTGGGTGATAAAACGATGAGCAGTGTTTCCCACAGGTCTTAAATATACTTGTGGTGGTTGCCGGCAGAAAGGGCCGGCATTGCCTGCAACCACAAAAATGGTCTACTATATGTGATGTTGTATCGCATTGGTGTCTGCTTCTTTTACGCAAATTGGAATCTTCTCTGCTTGAACTACGTAGTAAATTGCGCACGCTATCTACTGTATCAGCGACAACTACAGGCTTCAGAAAAACAGACTTTTTTTCTTTTTATTTAATTTATGATTACATTTTTTGTCTTACAAAGAAGGAAAAGAAACCCTTTTTTTGCTAAAAGTAAGGTGTTTAAATTCAGAATAAAGTGGTTAACTTCAACCTTTTTTCTCCTGGTAATTATTAAAAATAGGACTTTAAAAAGTATCAATAATTATCCATCAACTGAAATGAAACATTTTATTATGATAAATTTTTCAACTCTATTGCCCAGCCATATTCTGAACATACTCTATGCTGAATTTAAAAGGTACTCATATAAATGTTTAATAAATGGAACTTAAATAAGCATATCTGTGTATTTAACATACTTAAAAAGTTTTCATTACCTATATTACTAGGCCTAATAGTTTACTAGACACCTAGTGTATAATTACATACTGTATAGTATATACTAGCATGTTAATCACCTCAAATTGAGACACATCACAATTAAAGGCCTTTTTTTATTGTGATTTTCCTAACACATGGAAGTGCCAGCAATACAGGAAAAGCGAGAGACACTTTTCCTGTATTGCTGGGGACAGAATAATTATTAGTAAATAATGAAACCTAAAACTGTGAGCTTGTCAGATCTCTGATTATGACTAATACACAAACCAAGCTGAGTAAAGAAGGCCCAAGGAGTAAAAAAAAAAAAAAAGGTTATGATTAAAACTAATTGGTTGCAACACATTTAAGAGAAATGGAATGAATTAGCGGATTTGTGTGTGCGTGTGTGTGTGTGTGTGTGTGTTAGTTTAGAATCTACAATCTAGTTCATAAGAAGCGTTGACACACATTTTCTGATGGGTTATATCTATACCTCACTAGTTTGGACTTGGGTTAGTCTGTTTATAGTGACTGAATCCTCAACCCTGTTTATACATAGTCCACTTGTTTCATTTTCCTGAAATATTTTTTCTGAATAGAAGAAATTCTGGATTGCAGAGTTATTGTAGGCTTTTTTTTCCTTGTGACTGTTGTTTCGCCTGCACTTTGCAAACAAACGACAGTAGAAATGCAATTTGTGTATCATGAAAATGTCTTCAAGTATGGTGATGTAACTTTTTTTTTTTGTTTGTTTGTTTTTTGCTCTTTTGTGTAAAATGGAGTTCTCAGTCCTGAGTCACTAGTCATTATACAGGACCAAAAGGCAGTCATTACTGCAAAAAAATTGACTGCCTGAAGTCTGTGATCTTTAATAATACTGGAAATTTTACCTTTTCGTCCGTTTTCAGCTGTTGTTTGTCTTCAGTAAGTGCAGCACAGTGTTTTTCAGGTCAGATGATTATCTTGGCCACACTTTGACACCAAACCCACAGCTGGATTAGTGCTTTGGTTGATTTGATTGTCTTGCTGTAAGGTGACACACCATCTTCTGAGTTTTGAACACATTACATGCATACATCACCATGTTTCACACAATAGGTGCTTTGGCGCATGTACACCTAATTCCTAATTCCAACAATAAAATTGTGATTAAAGAAAATGACCGTGATTTCCATCAGAATCAGAGTGATTCAGAAAAAGGCTCGCACAAACAAACATTCTTCAAGTGAGCTCGAGGTAATGTGCCCCCCCCCCTCCCTGTCCATTAGCATGTTTTGTTTACATTCTGCAATTACCATATTTGTAACTGTCCCTTAAATTTTGCATTATCCTATGCTATCCAAGTAGCGATTACACTCTGAGATTTTATTTAAAAATGCCTCATGCTGCCAGACGTTTGTCATCGGGGACGTCATGTTGTGGGTTCTCATGTCCAAAGAATTCTTTTACGATGTGTGATTTTTGCCTGTGACAGCAAATTGTATGCGTAAACCCAGCTTCAGGTACTAAAGCTGTTACAAACTGTGTTGCACTGAATACTAAAGAAATTGTTCCACGTCCATACTAACAATATAGAAGGTGCACTTGCATTTACATAGCATGTGTCAATCTCTTACACCAGCCTATTGTTCAATCTTCACACCTGAACAAAACTACTGTTTTACAACATTGGTGTTTGAGCAAAACCGGCAATCCATGGCTGCTTGGTGTTGGAGTGAAGCAACTCGGCTATGTAGAGAATTCTAGTTGGCAGGCTGAATCTAATGGAACTTTTTTTTTGTCTTCACTCCACCCTCTATTTTTAATTCTCATGATGAAACAGCAACTTCAGACAGGATCCTGAGCTTAAAAGCAACTTTAGCTTTTTGGTGTCTTTATGGCATGTTTATTTCAGGCTGCTGAATGTGTATTTGAATAGGTGATTTGTGAAAATGATGGTGAATTCATTATATTGCAGTGGTAACCAGGAAAAAAGGTGCTTTGGGGATTTTTAAGTGCTTTTGTGCAAATCTGTGCATGCAAAGGAAGGCTTTTGCATGCACTGTGCAAATTGAATGTACATGTTAGGCTTTTTATACTTTGCATGAAAATATCTATCGATTGATCGGTTTACCTGCTTATATTGTTGTAATATTGTTAAGCCACCAACTGTCTGGATTTAAAGTTGAACTGTGCTTTTTTTTTTTTTTTTTTTTTGCTCCACACCCACCTGTGTTTGTAGTTCATTTACACCTTCCATCTGTCACACAGTTCCTTAGAGGATCTGTTATATTCTCTCACCATTCATTCATGCTTTATAGGTCAAATGCATCTAGTGTCTTTCTGTGCTTCAGGCCCTTTGACATAACAAAGGTTTCTGCCCTTTCCAAACAATATGGCAAATATGGGCATCCATCTTGCTTAAAGTTTAATTTGTGTTATTTATTTGTGTTTAACAACATACTTTTTTGCCTGTACAGTTTTACCAGTCAGGCTGAAACCGAATGAAACAGAGTAAGAAAGAGAGCACGGAAATCTGTTTCTAGTTTCTGGCCAGGCAGGTTGGTTCAGATGCCCGTGAAGGTTTATGCAACACCAACAACCTTGTTTGTGGAGCAAAAGACTCACGCTGCCTCGCCCTCTATCTGGACTACAAGCTCCGAGCTGACTGGAGATCAGTTTCGCTGTCTGTAAAAGCCTGGAATTTACACGGAGGTGTGAACAAGACAAATTTGAATGCCGTCCTGTGCACTCTGCATTCAAAACCCTCACATTTGGTGTGCATTGCGTGACTACGCAAATGTGTAATCCTACACCGGCTTATCTGCAACAGTACTGGCCTGTTCTCATTTAAATTGTTAAACTTTTAAGACTGATACTTACGTTTTTTTATTTTAACTTTAAAAATCTCTTGAGATATTAATACACCTTATAGTGTAACATCAACATTGAGAAGAACAGGCGAACTTCTACATTACAGGCTCCCAGTATTTTTATCCGTTCATCTATCATTTCATTGTTCCTTTTTATTCATTCAGATTTTTTCTATTTACATTTATGATTTTTTTAAAAACTTTTTTATTGTGTATTAATGACTGGCATAAGTAAAATGCTGACTCGGAGGACTTGCGTTATATGTCACGAAGTTACAGTGAATTGTATGTTAGGTTTTGTAGGTACGTTTGTTAAATCCTTTCCTTTTGAAATCCTTCTGGGACTCTCCTGTGACCCCTTCTTTTTTTCTTTTTTTTTTCCTGATGAGTAAGACATGACGAGTGGCCTGCTTTTATTCATTTTGCATGCGGGGAGCTTTGAATTACACTAGTCAAATATTTCCAGTAGCATTGAATCAGTGGCTGGTTAGTGACAGAGTAATGCCTCATGATGACTGGGTAGTCCACCACCTTCTTTATCAGTTTCCTGTCGTCCTACCTTGTATCATGGCACCATTGTGATAAGGGTTAAACATTGACAACAATGAGCTCTCATAGGTTGTGTAACCTATGCCACATAGCCATCGCCAATCCATTGTTGGATATTTTTTCATAGGTTTCCACTAATGGATATATTGGTCCTAGTATTCAATTATGATATAGTTTTTAGTGTTAGGGATGTTACTGTTTGAACATTTCATGGTATGATATCCTAGTCTAAAAATATCATAGTTTCTCAATATTAATCAAGCATTAAGGAAATGGAGGTGTGTTTTTGGGGCAGTCCAGAAAGAGGGGGCTGTGAAATGTTGATCGAAGCTGGATACAAAAAAAAATGAGAATCACTGGAATAAAGAACTTGACTGGGTAAAAAAATGAATAGGTAGATATGTAATAAGTGTGTTATAGAAAGACGGAGAGCTTCAGGCCCTCATTTGCGCCCACTGCCATCAGACTATATAACATATATATATATATATATATATATATATAACTATATAACTGTATTCCACACATAGACTTCCATGATGCTGACCAGTGCCCCCCCTGCCAACACACACACAGTTTTTCACTTTTTTTTTGGAACATTGCACACAGCGCACTTTTTTTATTTTTATTTTTTTTAATAATTTTAACTTGGTCTACATTTATTTATGTATACTCTGCACTTGAGCTGCTGTAACACCTGAATTTCCCCCCATGGTGATCAATAAAAGAATATTTTATCTTAAATGTGTTTTTAATCTGGATTTTGAAAACGTCATCAGTGAGGTAACTTTTTTTGATCATACGCCGTGACTAACCCTGAAACTGTGACACTGTAACTACCCTGTTGAGTATTAACACACATTCAGTGTATTACCTTTTTGACTGGGATCAAATGACAGGGGTAATTATTTTTGCTTTATGTCTGCAGTGAAGTCTGTAATAAAGTCTCTCTAGCTCATCAATCTCTCTGCCCTGGTGTATTTGTGTACTGGACGTCACAGTGAACTTTAAACCCATTTCTGATTTTGATGTCATGGAACTGCAGTCGTACAGTCGCCCTTTATCCACTCTATCCGGCTCATGTCCACGTTGCCACAGATGCTTTTCTATAACACGACGGCTTTTCGTATGAATATCGTATCCTCACATACCTTTTGGACAATGCCGTGCGCATTCCAGTCAGTTACACTGACTACAGTGTGAGCTATGCCATTCAGCCAGTGCACTCCGACTCATGTGGATGACCGCTGTTGTTATGTTTGCTATGTTCATCCAGGCTACACCTTTATCTGAAGCAGTGTGGTGTTCAGATGGAGTTAAGTGTAGAGTTCAGCTCTGTCTCTATCTATAGAAGGAATGGGTGGAGGCTTGGATGAAGATTAGCCTGGAAGATATGCCCTGTTGAAATTCTACCACAAAATTGCTGATGTTGGTTTATTGGGGAGAGGAAAGACCGGATTATGAGTTTTACAATTAAACACACCAGAGATTATCTGTTGGTATTTGTTTGTTGGAAGGAGGCTACTTCAGGTCTAAAGGTCATAAAGGCTGTAAACTTGTTTCTGAAGAGCAGGTATAACCTGCACTGGTGTTCGTTTGGTGCCCTGAGCAACCAGTTTAAGAAGCTTTTCCATTTGAAATAATGCCGTTTGAGTGTGGGTGAGCCTGATGATGTCGAGGGCAAGGCAGAAACTTTTAGTCATAGAGTAATAAAAAAAAGAAAAACCTTTGATTCCTACTGAAAGCTTACGAGCTATGAGTCTGGAAGAGTGTGCAGATACTAGGTCAGATTGATAGGGCTTGGGGACAGGATGCAGCAGTGGATGAAAAGGGTTGAGGAGGCAAAAGGATTGGACAGGATGGGGAGGATGAGGGTTTCTAGTGTCCTCAGGCAGCCCAACATCCCACTATAACCATGGCAAACACAACCCTTGCACTATAACCCCTACAGACGACCCCCCCACAACCCCATACACACACTGCCAGCCCTGTTCTAGCTGTACCAGCCTGCACATAGCTCCCTTCTTCTTTCTCCTTCTGCCTTTGTCCTGTATTAACCACAATTCTGTTTCCTTCTCTCTCTCTCTCTCTCTGGCCTGCTATTGATAAAGACCATTCTTTGTCCAGCCTCTACACCATGATGGCCTTCTCACATTCTGAGCTCTTTTCTCTCTTACTTGTGAAGTAGATCCCTTTGCCATGCATCGAAACTTTGGAGTTATTAACACTGCATGTTGGTTTGTGAGGGTGTGGGACTGAGTCAGCCCTAAATGTCAATGTTGGCTATTTGCTGGGCAACACCACCATGCAGAACAGCCTGAACGAGGCTCTTGAATTACTCCTATTGGTTCCCTGTTCAAAATGGGAGTATATTTATGTAAATCCCACCATCGTCGTCAAAAGGAGAAATATCTTGTACAGTATGGCAGGTTGGATGGGTGGGGCTGGTTTCAGAGGGGTGTGTGTGTGTGTGTGTGTGTGTGTGTGTGAATAGCAGGAACTGTGAATATGTACATGTATCACCTTACATAAATTTTTGTACAAAAAAAAGTCGTTAACATAAATGTCAGCACTTCCATACCTCAATGAGCCCAAGCTACTGGTGGGTGAGAATGCTCTGACACTTGGGTGAAAACCCGTTGAACCTGCTCCACTTTACAGGGGACACATCATGCTTGTAATAGGGGACAATAATAGAGAACAATGAAGGAGTATATCTTTCTCCTTATCTTCTCCCTTCCCTTCATTTTCTGTAATCAAAAACCTCTTTCTCCCAGATGGCACGTCACACCCAAAAGGCCAAGTAACCCACAAGTGAGACTCCAGCCAGCTTAGTCTGAATCTCACCCACTTTTCTACTTGGAGGCTCCTGACTGAAGTTTTTAACATTCCCAGTAAAAACTAAGGATTTTTCCACACAGTCTCACATTTGTTTATATTAAAAGCAACATGTTAGCAGGGGATCTGTTTGGATTTAGGAAATGGCATACCCTGTGTCCTCCTTTGGATGGCAGTGTTGTTGGAACAGTTCCATTCAATTTGTGTTGCTATAAATTGAGTTATCAGCACTGATATTATGAAACAACATTTCAATATACACATTTTTCTGTCCTAAGGGCTTAATTTAACTAACTGGGTGTCCAAACCTTTTCCGCATTCGTTTTCACAGTTTATGCCATCAAAATGATATCAAGATATCTTATAATGATATTAAGCTGGTTGTTAGAACACTAGCCTTACCTTGTTACCTCATTTATATTAACTCTTACCTCTTGTTGAATTGAGGAACTGATTAATATATTTAATCTACACTGTTGCTTAGCTTGCAAGATATCTAGCTATCTTGCACGTGAGCCTTTTTAGGGCATTTAGTAATAGTGTGATAGTAAAAACGGCACCATAAAAGGAGAAATTCATTCATTCGTTCATCTTCGGTCACCACTTTATCCTGGTCAGGGTCGGAGTGGATCCGGAGCCTATCCCGGAAACACTGGGCGTGAAGTGGGAATACACCCAACAATTGATATAGACCACTTATATGGAATCCCCAAAATGTCAAATTCATTAAAAATGAATTATGTGAGTAAAACATGAACTGGAATAGTGACTAAACGTGCAGGAATCCAAAAGATAGGGAACATGAGAAGCTGAAAAAAGGAACAGTAAATAAATTAAGAAATAATATAAAGTATTTTTAGTTTATTTTATTGACTTGCACTTTGGGAAATCTATAACTCAATTGTGTGCTGTAGATGTCTAACAATTGTCTGTTTATCAAACTGGATGGATTTAGTGAAGATTGTATTAGAAATTATGTACAATTTCATCTATAAAGCTCCATTTGGCATTCACATAAATGAAATGTGCAGGACGTGCATATTAACAGTTCCATGGTTGGATACATAGGTGTTATAACATTTGTATTGTATCCTCGAGTGAAAACTTGAGACTCTTTAGCAATGTGTGTTGTGTGATCAGATCAGATAAGCGTTCTTTAGTGGGTTACTGATTTGTGACTCGGAACAAATACACGAAGCATAAAGGGAAGCGAAGGCCAGAGAGGGAGTGGAGTGCCATATCCTGTGATCAGGGATGGGAGTTTCCATGGCGAGACCTGGCTGGCTGAGAACTGTGGTTATGAGGTGGAGCTAACCTGTCCTGCTGTGTTTTTATATGTGTGTACGTGTGTGTGCGCATGGATGAAATAATCACCTCAGAGGTTATGGCTTCTCACGAACTTTATCTCACAGTCAGGCCATATGATTACTCATACTCATATGATTACTCATCAGGTACCTTGCACTGATGGCTAAACTCCTCGGATTATTTTGGAAAAATATTAATTTAATGTGGAATACACACTGACTTCTGAATTCCAGTCAAACAGGCTTTGCTGAGAGGACAAAGTCATAAGTCTCAAAGCTGCTGTAGTGTTTTGTATAACAATATCAGTTTTTAGCTCGCTTTGTTTTGTGAACATTCTACGCTTTAATCATCCATGATATAAGGTTCTATCTGGACATTAGGATATATAACGTATATAGCTTTTAGTTCTGCTCATCTCAGTTTCCTATCAGGCCCTTGCTTTGTAAGGTATATATTACTGCCATATAGGCTGTGGATGCTTATATATGCCATATACAATACCAGTCAAAAGTTTGTACACCCGTACTCATTCATAGGCTTTTCTGTATTGTGACTATTTTCTACAGCGTAGAACAATAATCAAAACTATGAGAACATATGGAATTATGTGGTAAACAAAAAAGTGTTGTTTTTTTTTGTTTTGTTTTTTTAAATTTTCATATTTTAGATTCTTCAAAGTAGCCAGCGTTTACCTTGATGACACTTTGCACAC
>JAOTRR010000038.1:11754070-11765062 GCA_028570945.1 Gogo arcuatus
ACAGGAATCTTACAATCAAGAACAAGTTCCTATTAAAGTGGCCGGTGAGTGTAGACCATTATTACAGAGATTAAGCCTATGTTCAGGCAAAGAAAGGCAAGGGAAGGAGTTTTGTGTGTCAGAAAAAAAAGTTTATGTTGAGATGAAAGTAAAATATGAAAGTGTTTATTAAAATAAATTCTACACACGCATTTATATAAACTGTAAAATCATATAACGTGGATGAAAAGGATGTTGTTGCTGCGAATCTGTCACCACTAGAGGGCGATGTTGCATTAACGCATGCTGCTGCGGTATCCAGGTGGTGCTGCGTCTCTGTGTTGCTATGGAGGGCCAAAGCGGTGACGTCACATCCGTCTAAGAAGGAAATAATGAATTGTTTCTCAGTCATTTTCTTTCTTTATTAAAAAAAACCTATAGAACATAACGTTTGATGGCAAGAGCCTCCTCAAGGGTACAACATATAATAAAATAAAAGTTAAAAAATTAAAGAAAGATAAACGCACAGTTTTTATTTTTATTTTAAATCAAATTTAAATAGTCTGCAGATCCTCCTTTAGATAACCAGCATAATAATTAATATGTATGTGAGCAAAATTTTCAGCATGGTTAAATGCTAAATCAAATAGTACAGATAGAAAGAGCTTGAAATTTTTTTAAAAATGATACTAAGTTTATGTTGAGTAATAAAACACTGTTAATTTGGAATTTGCATGCATTAATTAACATTATTCTGTCCTTGTTTTCCCACTGAAATTAAAACAAAAGCTGTGACCTGAAGCATAAAAATAAGAACACTTTTTGTTATAATTTTTAAAATTTTTGAGATACTGACTTGAAAATTTTAGGATAAGCTTTTTGCCCTGTCATCTACATATTCTAATTCTAAAAGGAAAAAATACAGCATAATAAAGTAATGAATTAACCACTAATTATGTTAATTAGCCTAAGGTAATTACAAATTATGTTTTGTAACGTAACAACATAGCATTTATTTCTTCAAAGCAAATATAAATATTGGTCTCTTGCAGCTTAGTCCAAAGTTTTACCATGGGTCATAATTAAAATAAATGTTGAACATTTTCATGCCACAGTAAAACATTTATCACCAAAATAAATGGAATTTTAAAGCATTTGTAATGATGTATGGTTGCACAAGAATACTTGTTTATACTTTGCACCCATAATATGCCGTGTACGTTGTTTTTCAGATCAGTTTCAGGCAGGATTTATGGTGTAGAAGCGCTTTTTACTGATTATTAGCCCAGTCTAACAAGCATACATCCCTATGTGTATATGTATTTGTACAGATATGCCAGTGGTGAATTCCACTAGAAGTATAGAATTAAAATCATAATTATAACGTTAAAAGCTAACTTTTAAAAGAACAAATATCTTGTTAATATTTCCTCTTGTTTCCAGATTATAAAGACAAACATCTGGAATAAAATATAGAGGCATATGGAAAACAACTGCGCATGCGCAAACTCCTTCGGCTCGCTTTAAGCTTTAATTTAAGCAGATTGTTTTTATTCTGCATGTTTAGTTAAATTTACCAAACCCTATTGTATTATTTTATATCAAAATTCAATTTAATTTACCACCAATGCTTTACGAATTAAAAAAAATAATAATTAGATCTAATTAATAGACCTACTGTTCTGGGAAAATGACTTTAATTAGTGCATTTGCACAGTTCAATGAACACAAATGCATCTTATGAAAAAAAAAAAACATTAAAATTCTCCTTTGAGATATTTACCATGTATGTTTACATCCTATATAGCCAACAAAATATATTTAGTTGTCAAAGTTCCGGTTACCGTCATGACGCTGAACCCGGAAGTTAAATTTTATTGGCTGAATCTCAAATGTCTGAAAAGTGCACTACATAGCGTATAGAAACCCTTTCTATCACATAGTACGTAGGGTAGGGAGTAGACTACTGTTTAGGACGTCGTTTTTTTTCCTTGACATTTCGAGGACTTTCTATATACAGTTTTTTATTTTATTTATTTAGTTAGTTCCAGGCATGAGTTCCAGGTTACTGAGGCTGGGACTACAGTTCCTTCCTGCTCGGATACTAGGGTCTAGTCAGGGAGCATGGAGAAAACATTATTCTGTTCAAGTAAGAGCTGCTGTATGTGTGTTGGATACATAATAAGCTACTACAGAATACATGCAAGTCAGTGGGGCAAGAGGACATTAATAACAATGTAGCTTCAGACAAAAATTCAGAGCTTATCACATTTGATTTATGCTATCGGTTACTATGTAGTGAGTTTTTAGACCCTGTAGTAGGCATTTGAGAGTCAATAACATATTCATCCATTCCCCAATGGGCGTCTGTTGTGTTTGTTGCCGTTTCCATTTTTAGTGCCATAATAACTCTATGGAGCTAAATAGTGAGGTGTTCCACGATTTTGCAGCATCTAGAAAGGTGACCAAATCAATGGATCATCATCTTATATTTTTAGTCGTTGATCATGTTTAGTTGGTAAACAATTTTACAACAGAATTTAAAATGCATGGAGATGTGAACAAGGACTCACATTTGTTGAATAGCTGATATACATGTAAATGGTGGGGCTCTGATGAGCTCTTATGAGCTTATTCACTGAATTAAAATTTATTTTGTTTATATAGCACATTTCACAAAGCAGCTTTACTCAAATCCGTGTGTAGATCCAGAGGTGACAATGGCAAGGAAAAACTCCCTGAGACAACCTGAGGTAGAAACGTTGACAGGAACCAGACTCAAAAGGGAAACTATACACTTCTGATTGAGACATGATAATGGGTTAATAAATCGGTACACGTTTACAATTGTATACTATAAAACCAAAACAATATTAAGCGTGTTAAGAGGTTCAGTATGAGCATCATAGTCTTTATGATTAAAGCAGCAGTTATGATGTACAAATCTATAGTACCCAGGTGAGATTTTCCAGCAAAACGTGGTTGAGTGTAACTTGTTTTTTGGAAGTGCAATTATTACCAGACACATTACTGGTACCAGAGTTACCCATTTTTGGTAAATCTACCTTGTAGCTACACTTATTGCTTATTCGTGAGGCGTGTATACGCCTGGATGTTCATTGCCGAGCACACATTTACATATAGAGGCACAGACACAGGGAAAACATGCAAAACACACACCGTAACCCGAGCTTAGAATCAAACCAGTGACCCTGGAGCTGTGAGGTGGTGCCACTTCCCTCTGCTCCACTGTCCCACCCTGGACCGCCACTGAGCAGATATTATTTTGGAGGTGAACCTTTCTTAGCACAACAGTGACACTGAGTGTATCAAGGACACCAAATTAAATTTCACAGTTAGTGAAAATACACCTATATGCATATAATGTGTTTTAAAGGTATTGTGTGTGTTTTTTAACCATTCTCATTGCTTGTTTTTTTAGTATTGAAAACCATCATGTGAGTACACAGGAGTACAGAAACAAATGAGAACACACACTGAAAAACACCCTGCTACATTCTGAATATACAGGACCACAGCTGGCTCCACTCATTGGTGTTTTTTGTTTTCGTGTCTGTAGAGTGCAGCTTTCGAGCAGGTCCTAGCAGCTTTCCGCTCGATCAGCGGTGATGACGGTGTGTCTGTGGGTTTGGCAGTGCGAGAACAGCACGGGAGAGACGAGTCTGTACACAGGTGAGACACGAGAAGTTCATGCTCAACTGAATCTTCTTTCACAAAGGAGATAAAGATCCTGTTGTGTGATTTTGTGTCTAGACAAAATTGGCAACATTTAGGGCTCCCATGTAGTAAGCCATAGTGACTAGATGAGTTATAATCTTAAAGACATTTGATAAAACATACCTTGTTACCTTGTTGGTGTGGGTAGTTTTTTTCCTTTTTTTAAAAAAATTACTTTTACCTTGTTTATTGTTTAGCAGGAGTAATTTTATACCTCCTACCTTGTTTTTTGTTTGACATGAGTAATTTTTTGTCATTTCTTCCTTGTTCATTTTTTGAACATTTTTTGTACCTTGTATCTACCTTATGTAACAGTATTTCTTTCTGCTGTGTCAGATGCCACCTGCCAGCTGTTGTAGTGTTCCCCTGGTGTGTGGAGGAGGTCAGTGCACTGGCCAAAATCTGCTACCATCACCGATTACCCATCATCCCCTTTGGCACAGGAACGGGTCTGGAAGGAGGAGTGAATGCTGTGAAGGTGAGCGTGAGAGTCCGTTGCGAGCGTCATTTGTCAAATCCCCTGTGACATTACAGTGTTCAGCTACACAGTGAAGTTTTATTCATCTTCTAGTCGTCCAGATTAAGTTTACTATTTAGATTTTTGGCAAAGAAACATCACTTAAGCTTCTGTTACATTTTTAATTATTCAGTTTTTGTATGAAACGCTGTGTGTTGCAGGGTGGTGTGTGTTTCAGTCTCAGGAAGATGGACCAGGTACTGGATTTCCACCTGGAGGACTTTGATGTGACCGTGGAGCCTGGCGTCACACGCAAAGTGCTCAACTCCTACTTGCGTGACACAGGCCTCTGGTTTCCTGTGGGTGAGATTCACTTTAATACTACCTGAGGTTATAGACAGATCTTCATCATTAGTGGTTCAGTGAAGGATGTGTGGCTGTGCTCTGTGTTGACTGCGGTGGCTCTCTGACTGAGCTGGATGTCAATCAGTGCATCCTTTAGTGTATCAGGTGTGTGTTTGTGTGTTGACAGACCCTGGTGCTGATGCGTCTCTTTGCGGCATGGCTGCCACCAGTGCGTCAGGCACTAACGCTGTGCGCTACGGTACCATGCGCGATAACGTCCTCAATCTGGAGGTGGTGCTGGCGGATGGGACAGTTATACACACGGCAGGCAAGGGGCGGCGGCCAAGGTATTACACACACCCTGCATCTCAACCTTATTAATGATATTATTAATAATAAGCAATAAACAAAGTTAGTTCGAAAAGCTACAAAACAAACCTTGTCAAGTGCAAAATAATGATGGATGCATCATTCATCCAAAAACAATAACTTGTTTGCAGAAAGACAGCGGCAGGTTATAACTTGACGAACCTGTTTGTGGGCTCTGAGGGGACGTTGGGGATCCTGACCAAAGCCACTCTCCGGCTTTATGGTGCTCCGGAGTCCATGGTGTCGGCCGTCTGCTCCTTCTCCTCGGTTCAGGCAGCCGTGGAGAGCACGGTGCAGGTGCTGCAGGCCGGAGTGCCCATCGCTCGCATCGGTGGGTGAGCAGTAAGGAGCACAGCGAATCCACATGGCACCATCTGCACATCCAGAATAGTAGTTTTCAGTGTTGCATTTTACTAGGTTATAAATTTTTTCTGTAAATGTGTTGGTCAATTTTAAAAGACACAGTGTCGTATTACAGAGTTCCTGGACGATGTGATGATCAGTGCCTGTAACCGCTTCAACTCTCTGTCCTATCCGGTCCTGCCCACGCTCTTCCTCGAGTTCCACGGCAGCTCAAGGAGTCTGGAAGAGCAGGTGTCTGTCACAGGTGTGTGTGTGTGTGTGTGTGTTTTGCCAAAGAACATTTGATTGATGTAACAGAGTTAAAATTGCTTGAAACCTTACATACACGCTAGCTTTGCACAAATATGGTAATCCAGAATCTAAAAGTGCTACATACGAATATTAAAATATTATTAATGTAAAGTGATTGTATTAACGAAAGTGTTTATAATAAAAGCACCATACATGACATAATATATAGCAAGAAAGATAAGAAGGGAAATTCAATTATGAAGTTATGCTACTAGTAACATTTCCTAGTAGCATAACCTATAAATTACATGACCTATCATCTGATTATATTTGTTTACTTGGGAGAATTGTGAAGAAATGGTTGTCTAGCAGTGATTATCCATGAGGTATTGTCATAGATCATTAATCCTAGGCTGCAATCTGGTTAGAGACCAAAAGGCAAAATTCTAGACCAAGAAAAAAAAAATAATTCCAAGATCAAGGTCATGGTACACGGTTTCAAACTCTGTACTGTAATTGTTTTCAGTGCAAATTTTTAGATGGATTATTGTCTGAATAAACTGTAATATTTCATATACACTTAGGCTAAAGTTATTCAGTATCAGTTTTTCACAACTCCACACTTTTCACACATACATACATTTCTTTCTCTATCACACTTTGTTCACTTCAGAGGTAATTTTAAAACAATCAGTAAGACACAGATTTATTTCAGCTTTAATTCACTATTTCAGAATTCCAGTGGGTCAAAATTTTACATACATCAACTTGACTGTCTCTTAAAATAGTCTGGAAGATTCCAGAAATTAATGTAATGACTTTTACAAGCTTCTCATTGCTTATTTATCATAATTAGGAGCCAATTGGAAGTACACCTGTGGCCTGCCTTTAGCGACAGTACCATTTTTTTCCCTTGATACCCTGTGAAAATCCAAGCAACTCAGCAAACACTTCAGAAAAAAAGCCTGCAGACCCCAACAAGTCCGGTTCCTCCTCAGGAGCAATTTCCAGACAACTGAAGGCACCATGAACATCTGTACAAACAATTGTATGCAAATCAATTGTATGCAAATCAATTGTATGCAAAAAATCTTGGGACCACACAGACATTACATCATTCAGTAAAGAGGCAAAAATGTACATCCACTATTAAGAGAGTCCTACATCGCTATGGCCTGAACGGCTCTCGCGCAAGGAGGAAGCCCCTGTTCTGAGACCACCAGACAGAAGTTTGTAGGTGATCACCAGTGATTTGGAGGAATGTTCTCTGGTCAGATAAAAATCTAACATTTTGGCCATAATGATCAGTTCTATGTATGGAAGTATACAATCTAAACTGTGAAGCATGGGGGGTGGCAGCATCATGTTGTGATTTTCTGGAAAAAGGACTGGTGTACTTCAGAAAATAGATGGCATCATGAGGAAGGAGTATTACTGAAGCCAGAAAGTTAAAGCTCGGTTGCAGCTGGATCTTGTGAAAGTATTGCAGTGGCCATCACAAAGCTCTGACCTGAATCCTATAGAATATTTGTGGAATGAACTAAAAAAACATCATAGCAAGGAGGCCCACAAACCTGACTGTGTTAAACCAGTTCTGTCAGGAGGAATGGGTAAAAACTCAGGCAACGTATTGTGGGAAGCTTGTGGAAGGCTATTCCTTACGTTTGATTCAAGTGCAAGCAATTAAAAGGCAGTGCCACCAAATGCCACCATAGTGTGTTAACATTTTTACCCATTGAAAATCTGATAAATGCCGCTCACTTTGCTACAGTATATTCCCATTTTTAAGATGTAAATCTTTTAAAACTGTGAGACATTTTTATTCAGGAAAATGTATTAAATATTACGTATTAAACATTACTTTTTTTGTGCCTCCCCTCTAGGTGGTGGAGGCACTAAGTTTTCAGGTTGTCTGTGTGTGTCTTTGGGAGTCCTGTTAGCACAATATCTCAAGAACAAGTGGTTGAATGTGTGTAGGGTTTATATGGAATTATCATTGTAACCAGCAGATGAACTGATTAGATTTTGCATTTGATCCAAAAGATTGCAGCGAGGTTAAATTTCTTGAAATATATTTTTCTTTAATAGCTTCCTTTATGTTTGAAGTGTATTTTTAAGGTATTTCTGGTATACTAATTAGTAGCAAGAAGGACAAGACTCCATTGACATTGAGTTCTCCTTGTTAGTTTATCTCAAGTTTAGTTTACACAATATGGCCAAAGGTTTTTGGACACCTGACCTTCAGACCCATATATACTTGTTGAACATCCCATTCCAGATTTAGTCTCTCTTTGCAGTTATAATAATTTCCACTTTTCTAGGAAGGCTGTCCACTAGATTTTGGAGTGTGGCCATTCAGCCACAAGAGCATTAGTGAGGTCAGGTATTGCTGTTTGGTGAGGAGGCCTGGGAGTCTGCATTCCAGTTCATCCCAAAAGTGTTGAGTGGGGTTGAGGTTAGGGCTCTGTGCAGGACACTTGGGTTCTTCCACTCCATTGGCACACCATGTCTTCATGGAGCTCACTTTATGCACAGGGGCATTATCATGCTGGAACAGGTTTGGGCCTCTTGGTTCCAGTGAAGGGAAATTGTAATCCTACAGCATACAAAGACATGATAGACAATTGTGTGCTTCCAATTTTGTGGCAGCAGTTTGGGGAAGAACCACATATGGGTGTGATGGTCAGGTGTCCACAAACGTTTGGGCATATAGTGTATAATTTAATGAACGGTACATTGTAAACTACTACTACTACTACTACAGCTAATAATAATAATAATAATAAAAAAAAAATTGTGTGTGTCCAGAGGAGATCATAAGGGAGAACAGTGGCTCGGACTTTGCCTGGGCTGAGGAGACACGTTCACAGTTATGGAAAGCTCGGCATGATGCCTGGTACGCTGCACTGGCACTGCGGCCGGGCTGCAAGGTGAGAAAACACGCACACAGGAAATACTATTTCGTTCTTTCTGTATCTCTCCATTGTTCTGTCTCTTTCTTTCTCATTGTGTCTCCACTCAAGGAGTGTGATTGATCATATTTGTGTTTGTGTGTTAAAATTTGAAAATAAAAGAAAACATAGAAATAGTGAATGAGACTGTGTGTGTGTTGATCATTCATCTTTATTGGAAGACTTTTAAAAAAATTTAATTAAAGTGGGGATAGGTGGATACATAGCTCATGGTGGCTAAAACCTAAAACAGACCAGTGTATAAACCTGACTATATGATGGAGCTCCTTCCTTCTCTGTTTCTCTCATTTACTGTGAAGGCGTACTCCACAGACGTGTGTGTGCCAATCTCCTGTCTGCCTCAGGTCATCATAGAAACCAAAGATGACCTTATCAGAAGCAATCTTATAGGTATACACACATTCGTTGTGTCCCAAATGCATATTTGATTACAAATGTGATCTTAAGATTAAATTGTGTGTTGAAATAAAGTGTAAAGTTAGCTACGCTTTCTGTAACATTTCAGTAGGTCACATAGCGTCACTGTGCTCTCTTCAGCTGAATGTGTTCATTTCTATAGAGTGCTGTCTTGCTTGTTAGCTAGCTGCTGACCAAGTTACAATGTTGGAGATGTTATGTAAGGAACACAATGTTAATCAAAGTTGATAATTTTTCCTACAACAGTGTTTTATTCTTATTATTCCACAGCAGTTTGTCAATGATTTAATATTTTTAAAATACATTAATTAATTGATTGATTAACTAACTAATTAAAGAGCTATACATTATACTTTTTAAGCATGTGACGATAAATTGTGATACAAATTTATGACGATCCGAATCAATGAAATAATAATAAAAAAAGAATCGCGATTATCAGGCTGCGTAATCTCTTAGTTTTTCCTAGTTGTAATTGCGTTGTTTAGACAGGAGAGGGACGTGCAATAGAGGGAATGCACTTGACTTTGCCGTAGGTTGAAGTAACACAGCTCTAATGCCGCGAAAATACACAAAAAAACAGATCTAAAATGGGAAAGAGCTGTTGTGTGATTGACTGTACAAATAAATTTAACAAGAAATCAGAGCTCTCTTTTTATAGACTGCTGAAAGCTAAAGAAAAGAGAAGCAAATGGAGGTAGTTATTTTAAGCCTGACTACAACTTTCACAAATCTTCATAAATGTTTATTAAGAAAAGGCCTATTTATTAACTTTTTGTCATAAAAGGAATATTTTACTTAATAGGCTATATATTTACTCCACCTTTTACAAATTTTGGCAAATAATTATTGTTTGTTCTTAAGAAAATGAGACAAAATATTTTTTTTAATTTGACACAAAACTGTAAAGTCCTCTGTCCTGAAGACTTTAGTGTGTTGGAAAACAGCTTAGAGCTATTTATAGCTGACAATAAGTTACAGCTTTACCTCTGTTTGTCACAACCCTGTCTGTCACACATCCAGTCCCCTCCAAAATTATTGGCACGGCAAGTCCAAGTCTTTTGTTTCTGTTACACACTGAAGACCTTTGGGTTTGAAATTAAAAGAAATGTGTGAGACAATAGATCAGAATTTCAGCTTTCATGTCTTGATATTTACATCTAGATGTGTCAAACAACTTCACACATGGCACTTTTGGTGGCAGACCACCCAATTGTTAAGTGAGCAAAAATATAGGAACAAAGTCTTAACGTAAATAACGCTTAACATTTGGCTGCATATAACTTGCTTGCAATAACTGCATCAAGCTGGCGACCCGCTGACATCATCTAACTTGCATTGTTCTTTTGTAATGCTTTGCCAGGCTTGTAGCACAGCTTCTTTCAGTTGTTTGTTTTTGGGGGTTTCTCCCTTCAGTCTCCTCTTCAGGAAGTAAAATGCATGCTCAGTTTGGTTAAGTTCTGGTGATTGACGTAGCCAGTCTGGAACCTTCCACCTTTTCCCCTGATGTGTTTCCTTCCTTTGTTGTGTTTTGGGTCATTATCTTGCTGCATGATGAAGTTCCTCCCAATTAGTTTGGATGCATTTCTCTGTAAATTGGCAGTCAATGTTTCTGTTGACTTCTGAATTCATTCTGCTGCTACCATCATGAGTTACATCATCCATACAGATTAGGAGCCCATGGAAGCCCAAACCATACTAATCCGATGAACTCGTGTACTGATCTGTTCCTTCTCCACACTTTGGCCTTTCCAACACTTTGGTAGAGGTTAATCTCAGTTCCAGAATTTTTGTAGGTCATCTCTGTATTTCTTTGTGAATTCCAATGTGGCCTTCTCATTTCTACTGCTGATGAGTGGTATACATGGATTTCTATATTTCTGCTCTTCTTCGAAAGGTGGATTGTGATACTTTCACCCCTGCTCTGTGGAGGTTGCTGGTGATGTCACTCACTGATGTTTTTTTGGGGGGTTTTCTGCACGGCTCTCACAATGTTCTGTCATCTATTGCTGATGTTTTCCTTGGCCAACCTGTTCATTGTCTGGTTGTTAGTACAACAGTGTTTTTTTTTTTCTTTTTCAGAACCTTCCAACTTGTATTGGTTATGGACATTCCATCTCC